>JAMPIV010018688.1:0-25000 GCA_024509875.1 Oreohelix idahoensis | reverse complement strand
AGAGGTAGTTGCTGTGCCACCGCCACACTATGACCCCCTTTGCAGGGTAGAGAACTATTCTTCTGGCATTGCACACACGTCAGTTGGTGGTAGGTTCTCTGGAGTTGCAACAAAGCCCACGGCTTTCCGTTGTCTGGCTGCTCCGCCAGTTATCGCTTGCCTGTCTCGGAGATATAACCCCCTTTGCAGGGTAGAGAGCTATCAAACCTCAGGACATTGCACACACGCCACAGCGGGCCTGGTGTAAAATACCGCGGAGTCTAGGAAGCTCCATGGGGTTGCAAGAAAGCTCAAAATCTCCACCCCAAATTTTGCTGCAAGTGTAAGAGTGAATAACTCGAACCCGAGGGGATCGCTAACAACAACAACAACAACATCATTTTTCATGGTTATTATTCAATAGTATAACTGATCTTGTTAGTGTTGTACATGCATTTTATGGCTTAGCTAGTAAGACTATTGCATGCGTTTGATAGATACATATCTCCATTGAGTGTCACAGCGGACTATTATCTCTTTGGATGAATTATCTCCCTTTGATGTTACTGTTGACTATAATCTAATTGGATGGATTATCTCCCCTATTTCTATGTATGATTGTATATATATGTGATAGGGTGAGCGAGATGGTGATAATGATGATGTGATATTTGATCAGTCTCTTTTCACACTCGCAACCGACCCGATTCAACAATAAAACTCTTGATTCTAGAGGCAGGGGCTGTATTTATTTTTACAACCCATTCAGTGACTAAGCAAACATTAAACAAATAAACCAACGAACATAACAAAACACCCAGCTAGTGCTCAGTTGCTAATCAGCTCACGTGCTCTGGTCCATCTGCTACCTACACCGGTCACCTCGTCTCGTTTGTTCTCTCGTCTGGGCTGATACTAGGAAAGGTCGCTGCTGGCTACCGCACGCTTTATATAGGCACTAGGCTAATCACTCAACTTACTGCACGCTAGGCGTATTAATTTAGCCGCATAAACAACACTCGCGATATTTGCTTTTTTAGGCACGAAAACACAGATATCGCTCACAATTATCAAATATAACACACGACTACCAAATATAACACATCACAACTAATTCTTAGGCTTTATTATGGCCTATTCATCAATCTTGAAGACTTTTTACATCCCAGCATGCTTCGCGCACATCGAAAATATGGGCGATAAATATGCCAAAAACAGGAAGGGGGCGGGCGTCTTTTCGGCCCCATCACATATCTCCCTCCTGATTTTGTTGTCGTCCCGACAACATCACTACATCTGGCGCTTTAATTGTAACCTCTCAGATCGTTGATGCTGCGTAGGACTCTTTCTGAGCGGCGATGCTTTGGGCTGAGCTTCTGTAATAGGTACAGCCCGGCTGGGGACCCTCTTGGTCGTCATGTCCTTACATTGTCGGACTGGCAGTTGCTGTGATCTAGAAGACTCGCTCCCCTGTGCCGCGTCGCTGTCTGGCCGTGACATCTGCCTGTCAGTGCATGCAACTGTCGACTTTGTAGGGAGATCGCTCTTGACGTGTTTTCCACTCATTTTGTGTGGATGGTGGCTTACGTTCCCCACAACCTGCTTTTGATGAGTCTCCTCTGCTAAACCTTGATTTGCACTCCCTCCTATCTGCTTAGGACATGTTTCCTCCCCTAGACGACGGCCAGTTTTATCGGCGCCCTTAGTGTGACAGTTGTCGTGGCCATCTCTTGGCTTGCGCCCTAAAGGCAACCTGGTTGTGACAGTACGCTTCGGGAAAGAGCTCCTTGAGGGACAGGTAGATATCAAGTGTTCAGTGGACTTGCATCGAAAACATCTCTTCGGAAGCGGGCCTTGAGGGCACTTGGCTGCCATGTGGTCTGACAGGTCTCCACAATTGTAGCATCGTATCTTTCTGGGCTTCCTCTGTGCCGTGGGTCGCTTCCTGCTGCCCTTACACTCTTGACCGCCAATGCCGCATACATAAATTGCTTCCATGCCCTGGGCCGATGGTTTGCTGTCAAACTCTACTCGTTCATTCCTCGCCAGACTCCGGAATCCCTTTCTGAAGATCTTGGTCTGATGTACGAATACATCAATACCCCCATCATCTGGCGTGATGAACCCCCATCCCCTGTGGACACTATACCACTTGCACATCCATTTTCGCCTTGTCGGTGCAACTGCGTTTGTTGGTGCTGTCAGCTCAGAGCTTTCCTTGACAACAGCCTGACTCTCACATACAAGAAGGGCTAGTTGCGGTTCCTGCGGACACACCTCCTCGTCTTGCACTGCCTGTTCCCGCGGTTAGCATGGTGCTCTTTTTCTCTGCACCTCCTCTTGTGCTGGCAAACTGGCCTGTGACATCTGTGCTAGCTGGGCCTTTAGGAGAGATAATTCTGCTTTGAGTGCTTCCTCTGCACTGTGGGCTTCTGGACTTGCTATCTGCACCAGTGTCTCTGGCTTTTTGCCTCCCAAGAAAACAGAACATTCCCTAGACCCCTGACTCCCGGCCTGGAAATTCCTGGTCATCTCACCGACTGGTGGTTGCTCGCTGTAGGCTTCCTCCACTATTTCCAGTAACTTCTCAGGGCTGGCCTTGGCTCCACCACGTATCCGTAATTCTCTAGATACCCATGGTGTAACGTTGTTCCAGATCATGTCTAACCTGTCTTCTGCCCAAAAAGGCGCCACCTTCCACGCGGCCTCTACATCTTCCACAAACTCTTGCCAAGTGGGACTCCCCTCTCCACTAAATAACCTTATCTCTGGCCCATTCACGTACACTACCTTCACAGGCGCATTGATCGAAGCCATCTTGATGCAAGACCGCACTGCTGGGTGTTTACAATATTTGTTCGTTTGCTGTTTGCTCAGTGCCACTGTCTGCCTATCCTGCCGACGACGCCAATTGTGATAGGGTGGGCGAGATGGTGATGATGATGTTGTGATATTTGATCACTCTCTTTTCACACTCGCAACCGACCCGATTCAACAATAAAACTCTTGATTCTAGAGGCAGGGGCTGTATTTATTTCTACAACCCATTCAGTGACTAAGCAAACATTAAAAAATAAACCAACGAACATAACAAAACACCCAGCTAGTGCTCAGTTGCTAATCAGCTCACGTGCTCTGGTCCATCTGCTACCTACACCGGTCACCTTGTCTCGTTTGTTCTCTCGTCTGGGCTGATACTAGGAAAGGTCGCTGCTGGCTACCGCACGTTTTATATAGGCACTAGGCTAATCACTCAACTTACTGCGCGCTAGGCGTATTAATTTAGCCGCATAAACAACACTCGCGATATTTGCTTTTTTAGGCACGAAAACACAGATATCGCTCACAATTATCAAATATAACACACTACTACCACATATAACACATCACAACTAATTCTTAGGCTTTATTATGGCCTATTCATCAATCTTGAAGACTTTTTACATCCCAGCATGCTTCGCGCACATCGAAATATGGGCGATAAATATGCCAAAAACAGGAAGGGGGCGGGCGTCTTTTCGGCCCCATCACAATATATATATATATATATATATATATATATATATATATATATATATATATATATATATATATATATATATATATATATATATATACCGGGCCGTAGATACAGGGGGGGGGGGTGTTTCATACCCCTATAACCCCCCCACCTCCTTAGGGGGGATATTATACTGTACCGGTACCAAAATAGTGCAATAAAATTTTTTTAAAATTATTAAACCGCCCCCTTAATAAAGGGCTATATATATATATATATATATATATATATATATATATATATATATATATATATATATATATATATATATATATATATATATATATATATATATATATATATATATATATATATATATATATATATATATATATATACACACACACATAGGAAGAGTATATTTGCTAGTTTTTGGATGTGCTGAAATAATAGTGTAATGCTCCATGTTTTAAAGAAATAATTCACTTCCAAAGTGTATTGAGATAAAGAAATGAATGCAGCTGGTGCACTTTAATAATAATAGTAAAATTATTACAGACGTTCGAATGGCGTTGTAAGATTGTCCATTTCATTTCATAATAATTAGTAGAGCCAGAACCATGGAATATTGAATATAATAAGACATGTGATTTATTACCAATATCTTGGTAAACTTGTTTGATATTAAGCAGACGCCTTGTGTAATGAAGGACTAGTATCGCTGGTGGCTAACTGTAGACATAGAAGATGTCTTTTGTGATATATCTGATTTCTTTTTACCTTTGCAAAGCGGTAAATAACTTTATGACGTGCTGTATGCCTACATATTGTTTGTCTCACATGCATAAACTGTTGGGCTAGCAGTACAAAAGACACATATTGGTCTGTACTGTGAATTCTGACGAACGGTCGACACAAGGACTTGATAATCAATCTCTGCCGAATGGAGGATTATAATTAAAATAATAATAGCCCATTCAGTCATAATTGACTATGGAAATGCGCCCCTGAGATGACAGCCCTCAGCTGCTTATTTTCCTGGTGCTTCTTTCGACGTTTTCTTCTCTCTTCTGCTTGTTGTGTGAGTTTCTTTTCGCTCAATCTGAGGTCGCGATGTAGATAGCATCACCACTTCAGCTTCATCCTCCCACGTTGCTGGATTTATGGCCAGTGCCCTCATGTCTCTCTTGCACACATCTTTGAATCTCAGCTGCAGTCTCCCAACTATTCTTCTGCCATCTGCTAGTTGGCCATGGAAGATATCTTTTGGGATGCGACCATCTTCCATGCGGCGGACATGGCCAAGCCAGCGTAGTCTGCGCTGCCTAAGCAGTGTATACATGCTTTGAAAGCCAGCACGTGACAACACCTCGCCATTTGTTACTTTATCTTTCCAAGAAATGCCAAGGATGTGGCGTAGGCACCGTAGATAGAAGGTGTTGAGCCTTTTTCTTGCTTAGCAAAGGTCGTCCAGGTATCGCTGCCATATAGGAGTGTGCTGGTGACGCAGGCGTTATATACCGCAGCTTTGGTCTTTATTGTGAGTTTGGAGTTTCCCCAAACATGCGATGTGAAGCGGGCAAAGGTAGATGCAGCTTTGCCAATGCGATTGTCAATTCCTGTGTCCTATGGAGGATTACTAAAGTCATATTATATCTTCCCAGGTTCTTTAGGGTTGTCTACATCAGTGTCACAGAATGGATTGGGGCGACCCCTTCTTCTTCCTAATCACTGTTTCACTATGGCAGTAATTGGTACATTTGTGGTACGGATTTTTTTGCGTGCTTTCAATTGTCGCATTTTCTTTCTTTCTTTCTCTGCTATGCAGATATTTTGTATCTATATTCTTTCGCTACTTTCAGTATATTGTGTCTTGTCTGTTTATCTGACATTCCTGGTGGATGATAATACTAAACATTTGCAAGAGCGGCTGACGGAACATTATCGACAACCAAGTTGGTTAATCGCAGGCGCGGCCGATATCAGTACACAGATTAACACGTACATCGCCCAGCGCAATCCGCTTAATCACTGATAAGGCACGGGTGCGTCTCCGCCAAGGTTGTAAAGAGACGAATTTTGTGTGTGCTCAAGCAACAGATAAGACATTACTTTAGCAAAAGTAATAATTTGTTACATCTTACACACATTGTCGTGTGAGGTTACTGATATGTCTGTGAGCTCGCCTGTCCGGCAATCGGATGTTTACAGCCCATTTTCAGAAAAGTAATGTTTGAAATGTTGCACTAGATGAGTCATGCAAAATATTCAAATCAGATTGGCTGATCATCTGAGCTTCATAACAACGAATGCGTGGGAAGGCAGGGAATATAACCTGACGCTTTAGGCAGTCAAAACTACTGTGAAGATCGCTTGCCAAGACACCAGACCTTGCCAGAGTGAAGCCTAGAATTCAGAATTCCATTTTATCAGACCGTGCACCTTTTATTTGAGTATTTATCAGGACTTACAAATACGGCCCTGGAAATCTCTATCATTTTAATAAGGAAAGCCGCTGTCTGAGGAAACTGAAGGAAACACACAAAGTCAGAAAGGGAACTTATTAAATTGACGACATCCCAGACGCGTGTAAGAGGCCGATTCAAGTCTCTTTTATTCATCTGACCAAAAGTCTGTGAGTCAGGATTGGCGTAAGTTGTGATTTACCTTTCATATTTTATTACTAACATGTGAACTAACATATATATGTATATATTACCATGTGAATTTTAATATGTAAAACTCGCTTGTGGATGTCACAGTCATTTGAGGCTGGCAATCTCAACGTATAGAATGATGATTCATGAACCACCACTGCACGGGCTGGTGATTGCTTTATTGCAAGTCTCGTAAAGAGAACTAAAAGCATAAAGCAAATCCAGTTCCATACGGAGCATGGATGGAAAGATGAAAGAAATGATGTACATTCTAAGTATAATACTTACAATTTCAAAGCAGTGTAAATGTCCATATAAACATAGTCACTTTAAAATTAATGTACGTTTTCAAGCTTTAAACCAGTGTAAATGTCTATGTGAAAATATTCATTTTAAAGTAATGGAAGTTTCAAACTTTTTAATCAGTGTAAAACATAAATGAAAACATATTCAATTTATATTGTGAACACTTTTCAATCAGTGGAGATGTATATGTAAACAGACTCTATCTGTATTATTAACCTTTTCATTTATATAACTATGAAAGCTAGTATATTTAAATGTAAAGAAAGTTTTATCCCAAGGGATTAAAGTTAATTCTCATCGAGGGGAAAGTCTGAGTAATTGGGATGGTGGTATGGGAGGATAGGAAAACATAACTATGGGGTGGAAAACGCCATACTCAGAAGAGCGTTTCGTTCTATTCTTTTACCATAGTTATTGGCGGTACCAGCAGAAAGTACCATCTCTGGAACAAGAAGGGAACCATAGCCTAACCTTTAAGACGAAGTACCCACATGGTAGACTCTCCTTGACATTTCTGGGAAACGAGCTACCCCTGACAACCTTGATCAGAGACGAGCTTGAAAAGAGCCAACCCATAAGAAGGAGCTTAACCGTCATTGACAGCCAAGTTCAAATATATGCTGCCACTTGAACTTTTTCTAACATCTCACATTCCCTAAAGACTGTGATGATAACTTTTCTAGATCCATAACTATTCACATTATTTTCCAACTGTTAAAACCTAAAGTGATTATTACATTTTGTTATTTGTAATGTTACTAATTTAACTTCGATTTAATCATTTTAAAGTTACTGCATGTTTGTCTTTACTACACACACTCTAAATAGAGCTATACTAGAATAATAGAATTCCACTGAGTAAATCAGGGATGGGGGCTTTAACGAGCTGAACTTAAGAAGTGCTTAAATCCTTCAAAAACGAGTCGGCATAATTTTAGAGTTAACATACTCAGCCAAAGCAGTATTGTTCTCGCTTATTCTGAATATCTTGTGAAGACTCCCTTTGTAATAGAAGCGTCATCACCCTTTTATCTACATCTCTGCCAAGAGTAATCTTGTGCGAAGGTGGATACCTTTGAAGCCCATATTAGATACTCTTGAGTTTTGGCCACTGTTGGACCACTACGGCAAAGCAGGGGAGGCAATACCGTCACAAATCCTCTAGAAATTATATGATCACATGATCTTCCTAACTAATGAGAAAATTTGAGAAGAAATTGTTAGAATAAGCAACCAATGAAATATTAGCTTACTACTAGAAGCACCCAAATGTTATATACTGCTCAAAAAAAGTTAAAGGCCACTTTCAATTTTTAGGTTATTTTAACTATGCTGTTTTTTAAAAAACCTGAACACTCAGTCAAAAAAGTTTTGCTGCATTTTGTTGCATGCTTAAACAATGTTTGATAATCTGACAATAAATCAAATCTGTGTTACGTGTGTGTACCTCCAAGGTCAATCAAATGCACGTGGTGGAAAGGGAAATAATGCATGTTTGAAAATGCTTCATAGGGCAAAGCCTGTTGATAACATTGCTGAAATTTGCTTTTCACGTGCAAGTCGTGACTATGGTGAACACATTTCACCCACTTTTCGGAAGGAACGGGCAATGGGTATGTTTGTAACATTTACCATTTTAGCCAAGGCTC
Organism: Oreohelix idahoensis; assembly: GCA_024509875.1. NCBI lineage: Eukaryota > Metazoa > Mollusca > Gastropoda > Stylommatophora > Oreohelicidae > Oreohelix > Oreohelix idahoensis. Next base: position 16,910 of record JAMPIV010018688.1, on the reverse strand, counting down.
AGCTAAGACGCTTGACCAATGTTGACAGATGGAGAGCGATGGCATGGCTGCAGGATGATGTAGGGCTGCGAGAAGTTGCTAGGAGATTAGGAGTTGCCCACTATGTCATACAAACTCTGCGTGATCGTTATAATCAACCGGCAGTGTCGCAGAACAACGCAGGTCAGGACGTCCAAGGTCTACCACAAGACGGCAAGACACGCTGAGCCATGGCTAAAATGGTAAATGTTACAAACATACCCATTGCCCGTTCCTTCCGAAAAGTGGGTGAAATGTGTTCACCATAGTCACGACTTGCACGTGAAAAGCAAATTTCAGCAATGTTATCAACAGGCTTTGCCATAGGAAGCATTTTCAAACATGCATTATTTCCCTTTCCACCACGTGCATTTGATTGACCTTGGAGGTACACACATGTAACACAGATTTGATTTATTGTCAGATTATCAAACATTGTTTAAGCATGCAACAAAATGCAGCAAAACTTTTTTGACTGAGTGTTCAGGTTTTTAAAAAAAACAGCTTAGTTGAAATGACCTAAAAATTGAAAGTGGCCTTTAACTTTTTTTGAGCAGTATAGTATATAAACCAGCGTTTTCAGTATCGAAGAGTCTGCTGAGATGAAAATGTAGCGCTCACAAGACATACACCATATGGCGGGCGTTTTGCCCAGCCTGTATATAGTTGTATTATATAAGTGTTCAAACCTGATGCAAGTGTTATAAAAGTGCAAGATAAATAAATAAATAAATAAATGTAGAAATAGGAGATTACGGACAAGGCCGGCGAACGCATTGCTAAACAGAGAGAAAACATCTGTGTGCCAAGTGCCAGAAATCTTATACCTAACGTTAGTTGTGATCCAGACAGAGTATCAGGTCAGTTTATTGTACTAATTTTTTTCGCCGAACAGTTTATAAAATTATTTTAAGATGTGGCCTGCTGACAGTCTGCCGCCAGAAAGTTAGTTTGGAGCACAGAAATGTAGAACAATCACCAGTTCTTGCAGTAGTGGTTCATGCATATACTGTTTTCATATGTTGAGGTTGCCAGCCTCGTATATAACCACTAAGTAAGAAACCTGTAAAATTTACATTAGTAAATACATGTATATGTAATGTATAGAAGACCCTGCTGTCACGAGCGGGTTATATAAGTGTCTGTGACCAGAGCCATGGTCTGGGTGATATCAGACACAAGACAAAAGAGTCTGAGAGAGATATAAGGTGATAGATAAGAGATTCTGTTGATGGTGGATGATGTGACTTATAGTTATCGAGGGTGAGAACATAATATGACTCTTCCCTCGTCACTCGGTGACCTTTAGTTCAACTACTGTCACACCGCCTCCTACTCAATTAAGAGGTAAGGGTTTTGTACACTACGGTGTATCCACTCACAACAATACAGCACAAGTGAATAGTACAGATCCAGTGAGGACAATAAAAGAAATATGATCCGGTTAAATAAATATATATATATATATATATATATATATATATATATATATATATATATATATATATATATATATATATATATATATATATATATATATATATATATATATCTTTTATTGAAACTACACCTAAATAGCTGCTGGGAAAAACGAATAACATAAATATCAATCACGGCATAAAATACAGATGGAATAAAATTACAATGCAGGTCTCTAAGAACGAGACACCAAAATTATAAACACTCCAGAGACAGGTAGTATACAAAAATATGGACTCCCGCAGAAAAAACCAAACCGCTCCCACAAGTATGGGGTTGTACTTTAAATCTAATAAGCCGTTGTTGGAAAAAAGAACCTTGAATACACACCAGTATCAGTTATGCCTACACACTAAGCCTGCTGACTTGTCCCTGTCAACGACTTTGCTCACGAACTACACTAACCAGTCTAGTACACAGTTTCAGGAAAAATCTACCCTAATTAAGAGTGCACTCTTTTTCCCAACTCCCTCTTCGTTGGCACGCGTGCTTTACTCCACAGGGATCACTGCTGGCCACTGAAGGTAATTGTGCCCTCTCTTCTCCAGTGTTATGGCTAACTAATCCTTGGAAGAAATGCACCCAGCTGTAAATCCGGGCAGTTGCGGGGTGAAACACTCAAATAATTTATATGCTCAAAACTAATCCACATCTGGATTGGGCCAACTGCTTTGGCGCAGCCCTCAAACAAGAATGAACGAGGTGGCTTTATGAACACTGACGCTACAGGAGCAGTGCGCTCCTCTTGCTAATTGATTTTCCGAAGAAATGCTATTTCCCACTCACGGGAAAAATACCGATGACCCATAATAGGGTGATGAACTGGACACGCCTATCTCTACTTGCCACCCAGCTATAAATAGGTCGTTGCCTGGAGCGACCTTCCACTGAAGGAGAAGAGGAAGGCAAAGAAAATCCTGGGCTGATAACATTGAAGAATGGGCAGGGCACGGGTTTTCCACACTTGTACGCATTGCTGAGGATAGAGAGCAGTGGAGGACCCTGTCTGCTGATGCTTCCACCATGGCACACCTACGACCCATGACTGGTTACGAGTTGAGATGATGATCTTTCCCTGGGTATTCCAGAACAAGGATTGCCTGTAATGCTATCACCATGTTTCTTCAGTGTGTGTCTCATCCATCGCCAGCGTCTTCTTCTCATCTCTGTTTCACTGGCACTTGTCTGGTTCTTGTCATGTTCCACATTGGTGACCTGGTCATACCACTTCAATCCTTTTATTCTACGCAAGCACTCATTTATGGGGTCGGAGTGGTTAAGAGATATGGCGTCCGCCTCGTATTCTAAAGGTACCGGGTTCGATTCTCAAAAGAGGGAATATATTTTTCGAATGTTTTTCAGAACCAGTTGTCCTAATGATGTCATACTCCTCCTTGGTCTCCTGGGTCGTGAGATCGAATTCCTAGCCTTCTCAGAAAAGGGCGAAAAAATAGCAGGTCCCGTGTGCAAATTGCGCACGTTAACAATCCCTCGGCAGTTGGAAATCGCAAAGAGCAGGCCTATCAGGCCGCTGCCGTGGCAAAATTTAAAATTTAGAAAACTACCCACTACAAAAATATCTTCAGAATCTGTGATTCCTATATACACACACTGGGATTCTCGCCGGTGCTACGAAGTCCGTGAACTGTGCTGAGATCCTCCTTATGTGATCTAAGGGAGGAGATCGGAGAACTGATAGAGTTGTCCGTGTGCAATGAAGATAGTCCTTAAAACCGAAACATAACCAACACTCACGCCTGTAGTTTGCTGGTTGTTGCTTTTGTTCTTCTCCATGTTTCAGGTCAAAGTTAATACGACTGCCTTGACCTTTTAGTTGAAAATTATTATTTTTGTGTTGGCAGAAACATATGGCAGAGAAACGATGAAATTGGTGAGAGGACACAGACAAGAGAGACAAACAAAATCGCATAGTGATTGAGATAGAGTGAAAACAGATCCAGATATTGAACCCGTTAAAAAGACGCGTCAATAGTGAGAAATGCAGTTAGCGACCCATAGCTAGACTGCTTGCGTCAGGGTCAGCGAACCAGAGCTGACCAAGACCCTACTCCACCTCCAAGTGGTGGTCCTGGAAACAGGCTGCATCACTGCAGTCTGGCTGAGTGAGTAGGGATCGAAGAGGGAAGGCTAACCCGGTCCCAAAAATGCCGTGCTGAAGTCGGATGTGTCGGCCGAAAGGCGCAAATATCGCAGCTTCGCTGTAAACGGACACAACGCAACCAACGTATTTTTCAGGATGAACGAAGAAGAAGAAAAAAAGAAGAACCCGTTACAAAAAAGTACTAACACAGATTAGAGTACACATTCAGAATGCAGAGAGTATAGGAAAGAAGCAGAAAGAATAAATGTAAAAGAAAGAGATAACATAAAGAGTGGATGGGAGATAATTCTGGAGTGAAACTGAATATAGGCTATTTTCCGTGACAGATTTTACCCACAACAGTTAAAGAGAAGGCTTCTCAAGTAACCTCTAAAATCTTGGAAATTCCCAGACACAAATGACAGCCCACCCAACTTTAAAAAAAAAAAATTGATTTACGAAGAGCATGCGTGCTCCGAGTGTTATTTGAGACTGTCACAGGTGAAGACAGATAAGGAAAGTATTTAATTTAGATTGTAGGATAAACAATGTTCGGATCTTCGTGTTTTTTTTCTTCTCCCTTCTCTTTTGGGTCTTTCCGTGCACATGAGTTAATAAACAAGTTAGAGATGGAGATAGATAGAGGAGGTGCGAAAATAAGTAGGAAGAGATAGAGAGAATGGAAGAAGGAACAATTGTGGGACAATAGAGAGATAGAAGTTGAACAAAAACACACACAAAGCAGAACGAACGAACGAACTTTATTTTCAAAGGGTTGAGATTTGGGCACGCAGGTCCGTCTTACACTCTGCCCTTCCTTTCTCTTGTCTTTTATACTGAATTCATTTATTTTCACATGCATTTTACACATCAATTTAAGGAATTCAACGTTGTAAAAGTAAAATAATAGCATATACAGTATCTAATTATGACCATGCAATAACATATGTTGAAAAGTACAAAGATCATCATTAAATCGACTTTCGATATTATATATTTATACGGAAACATAATTACATTAGGTAGCATGTAATCAGAACTCATAAAGTATTCGATGGGTGGGTTTGAAAAAAAAATCGAAAAAAGGTGATTCGTCTTACGAGGACAAAAGACAAAGAAAGTAGTCTACAAGGCCTTCGTCAGGAAAAGAAAGAAAGTGAAGGCTAGGTAGGAGACATAACAACTTAAAGAAATATAAAAATAAATAAAACTAAAAATAAAACCTAGGTACTTCCCTGAAGGCGAAGCATGGCTGAAAAAGCTCTAAAAAAAGGGAGTAATCAGCTAAAGGTTCCGACACCTCCAAGCAGTTTTTCGTGGTGAGAAGTGGGTTGTTGTCATATGCTACTCCGTTCATTGGAGTATGTTAGGTAGGTCTGCAGCAGATGTTCGGCTGTCATGGGGATGGTGCCACAGGTGCAGAGATCTGTTGTACCAATCATCTACCAATGGTTTAGGTGGTATCTTAATCTGGTGTGTTCAGTACGTAGGCGGAAGATGATGACCTGGTCTTGCCTAGATAGCTGATGAAATGTATCATTTTGTTTATGGCCTGTGGTGTCCTCTTTCCATTTTGGACTTGAATGTGGTTTTTATAGTTGTTTTCCCCTTTCATAAGTTGTCCCCATATCATTTTATTGCAGCGCGCCTCCTTTCTTAGCAATGTTGCAATGGGCTGGTATCAACAGGTGTCACGGATTGCCTCCCCTGCTTTACAGTAGTGGTCCAACAGTGACCAAAACTCAAGAGTATCTAATATTGGCTTCCACGGTATCTACCTGCGCGCAAGAGTACTCTTGGCAGAGATGTAGATAGAAGATTAATGACACTTCTACCTTAAGGGAGAATTCACATGACGAAAGCCTTCCCCACACTCTCTTCAACTGTAGGCGGTTAGGGTGGATGCTTTTCTCTCACACTAGCGGCGTTAGTACCACAAATCGTCTGATGGCTTGTAACCTCGAACTTTAGAAAAATAGAAAAGAAAATGCCTTCTGCTAAGTACATTTGTACCAATGTTACACTCTCAGAAGAATTGAATTCTCGAGCACGCTCAACGTAACTCCGAGAAGATGGTTAAAATTCACCACTATTTCTCTGAGGAGTAACGGGTAAAATGTGTCTGGACAGGGAGGATATGATTTGTGCCTGAATTAACATTAACAAGTTATATACATCTCAAAAATGATATGCTACACTTGAGGTACACATGATGTAATCATAACTCATTACTGCTCCAGTCGAAGTCCTGGGATCACCTCTGCTGTCGGGTTTCCGCACAACTAGCCAGAAACAATCACCAGTTCTTGCAGTAGTGGTTCATGCATATACTGTTTTCATATGTTGAGGTTGCCAGCCTCGTATATAACCACTAAGCAAGAAACCTGTAAAATTTACATTAGTAAATACATTGTTTACACTTACCCCAAAATTTATGGAATACACAATCTCCTTGCACAGATTTAGACTGGACACATCTGTTGCACCACCACTGTTGCAAGTGGTGGTTTGGTTAGCTCTGAACAATGTTCCATATAATGTCAATAAAGTAATTATAAATTCTGGCCATTGTTTTATCTTCTTGATATTCTTGAGTGATCGTGTATCGTGCCTTCTATGTAAGATTACGCGAATGCAGGGGTGGAAGATTCTGAATAATAATTGAACCTTGGAATACGATTGATGTGACAAGTCGGTTCCATTGAGTCCACAATTATTTAATACAGATTACACGTCAAGACGATTCATGCATGTTGATCACAAAGGTACATATTATAACTTGAAAATATATGGCATAGATATGTAGATATCCTATCAGTCCTTGTCCAATAAACAAATTACTGTATGCAGATTGTCATAGCTGTATGCACGCGCGGTTGGGGTTTCCAACGGCCGACAGTGAGTCTATGAGTCTGGCAAAATCAAATACTATGGACTGTAATTCATCCTTCCTTAATTTTTTACTTTCGTACTGACCTTTAATCATTTCAAATCTTCATAATAGCAATGGACTGACCCATGTCCGTACTTGCATAAAATATATCTGTATGGCAATACCATGCCCAACATTGGAAGGAGAGTCAAACGCGTCTTAACAGCTTGACGGTCAATGTGAAAAGGGTAGCGTTTCTTAGTTACCGACTGTGTCCTAAACAACGCTATACACGTCATAATCGATCGTGTATAAAGCGTTCATTAATTGAAACATCTATCGCAATATATTAAATGTCTTAACCTTTATAATTGCACGTCTGGTAACCTTTAGCAGACGGCGTTAATATCATATACCGTAACAATTCCCTGTACACCGGGGGAAAAAAAATCGATAGATTTTTTTTCAATATCTATCCGACTTAACAATTTTTCAAAAAAAATTTAACACAATTGTGACATATGGCCGACGATGTTCTGAGTAGAACTGTGTTGCGGTCGTGTCAACTAACTATTTGTCATAGTCATCTAAGATAAATCACATTATATATCAATATTATACATGTCATTATATCAACTAAATAAATGTCCAATGTTAATAGTGAATGATAAAATTAAATTAAAGTAAGGTCTGTCGTATTAGTATGTCATATAGGAATTAATTTGACTAATTAAAATTAAATTAATTAATTAAACTAAGAGTTAAATTATTAAGGTTCTAATGTAATGCGATGTTATGAGAGAAGAAAAGACAAACTAAGTGAGAAGAAATAGAAAGAAATTCGAATATAAGTTTTAACTTAATTGTGTGTGTTAAGTGTTAGTGAATAATAACTATCTAATTTAACTAACTAAATAATGTATAGGTACATTAAAAAAAAAATTATTAATCTAATACTTGTGTGAGATTTATTTTCTCTTTTCATAATTTCTTCTTTTAGTATTTCGTTCTCTTTTTTTGTTCCTTCATTTCATTTTTTTTTCTCACATTTCATTTTATTGATAATAATTCAATTAAGAAGTTAAGTTAACTAATTAATTTGTATAGGATATGATGATCCATCCGTAGTCTTGATCCTGATGAATTCTTTTAGGCAAAAGTGTTCAAATGTCCACGTCGGAAAGAAATGTCATTTATAACTGCATCGAAGAATTAAGAGTCCATAGGATAATAAGTTCGACTTGTCGTCAGATATTATTCCATGATTGTTCAATGATATTCGTATATCGTGTATGGATATTATACGAAGTTCGAATGTAAGTATATATACCTTGATTGTCTTGTCGTTCAATTCTGTGATGCATATAGTGTTTATAAAGTTTGAATTGAAGGCAAGGTTAGTTCCTTTATAGTTGATACTTCGTTCAATCCAATGTAGTTCTGATTGATGTAGTTTAAGAGTGTCAATGTTGATTATTCGTCGTCAATAGGATTACGTGACAACGCATCTGCCACACAATTTTCAGTGCCAGGTATGTGTTCAATGGAGAACTCGAATGGCTGTAGGATGATTGAATATCTGGCAAGTTTTTGGCTTTTGTGGTTGGATCGACGCAAGGATGCGACCGCACGTTGGTCCGTCTGTATGGTAAAGGGGGCACCGAGTAAGAATTTCTCCAGCTTCGTTATTGCCCAGATCACAGACAAAAGTTCCTTGTCGACTGTGGAATACTTTGTTTCAGCCGGCTTCAGCTTTCTTGATATATATAAGGTGGGGTGTAGAATGCCGTCATGGTTCTGGAGCAGGCATGCACCAATGCCGTAGTTACTAGCATCTGTTCGTAAGAAAAATCTTTTGGAAGCATCGGGAAGTCTTAAAATTGGTTCATGTGAGAACAAATTTATAATTTTGTTGAAAGTTTCATTGCATGTACCAGTCCATGTCACCTTCACCGGCATATCTTTTTTTAACAATGAAGACAATACAGCCGTGATGGATGACAAGTTTGGTATGAATCTACTGTAATATTGAACAAGTCCTAACAAACTCCTGACCTGTTTCTTCGTCTGAGGAACTGCTATGTTTAGAATTTTGGAGACTGTACTAGGTAACGTTCGGATATATCCCGATCCAATGATATGTCCCCAAAAGGTTATCTCATTACACGCGATTTGCACCTTTGTAGGTTTAGCAGTTAGATGATAATTCCTTAGAGTGTCAAAAACATGTCTAAGTCCCGAAACATGTTCCTCAAACGACGAACTAAACAAGCATATGTCGTCAATATATGTAATAACGTCTGGTCTACCTGATAAAATTTGTCGCATCAGGCGAATGAAGGTAGCTGGCGCATTAACAAGCCCAAAAGGCATCACGTTCCACTGGTATAGACCTTGTGGCGTGGAAAATGCGGTGTAGTACTTAGCCTTTTCGGTCAGTGGTATCTGCCAATAACCTTTAGTTAAGTCTATCTTACTAAATATAGTTGCGTTGGATAGACGTGGTAGTAAGTCGTCGATAAGTGGATGTGGTTCGCTGTCAACTATAGTCTTAGCATTTAATTTTCTATAATCAACACATAGTCTAATGTTATTGTCCTTCTTCCGGACAATCACTAATGGAGAAGAGAATGGCGAATTACTAGTCTCAATGATTCCGAGAGACAACATCTGTTCAAGTTCCTTAGTAGTTTTAGCAAGGAAATGTAAAGGAACAGAATAGGGATGTACACGAATAGGTGTATCGTCATTGAGAGTAATGTCATGACTGATAGCCGATGTGCGACCCGGAACGTCGGTCAACACATCTGGATAAGATTGTAATAGATTAGCAATCTGTAGACGCTGTTGCGGTGTAACCGTTGAAGAGATGGTTACATCCCGCCAAGATTCAGTAGGTTGAACTACTGGTACAGGTAACGGTAACTGTACCTCAGGAAAAGAAGATTCTTCTTCCTGGATGACAGATAAGTTAGTATAATGACAAGTGGATACTGTGTTGTCATCTAGTTCATGAAAAATTGACTGTAAGTGTTCAGGACGTGTATGAAATTGCTTGAGCATGTTAATATGAAATATCTTTTTGTGTCCCTTGATATCTAAGACGTAATCAACGTCGGAAATTTTATCAATGACTTTGTAAGGACCATTCCAAGATATCAATAATTTATTGTTATTGTGAGGAAGTAACACATAAGCCTCGTCGCCTGGGAATAATTGGCGTAATCGTCGAGACATATTTTGTAGAGATCGAGCCTTAGCTTTTGCAGCCTCAGAAGAAGCTGTTGCCAACTGGCAAGACTCAATAATGTTCTTCCGAAGATTAATCACGTACTCGTAAGATGACTGAGTGTCCTGAGTCATCTCGTCGTCAATTAATAAGTCTTTTATTAGTCCCATAGGACCTCTTGGGGGAGCACCAAAAACTAATTCAAAGGGAGAGAAGCCAGTTTGTTCATGCGGTACCTCCCGATAAGCAAATAGAACAGCTGGGAGTGCTCTGTCCCAGTCATGAGGGTGCTTAGCAGTAACCTTATGTAGTAGTTGTTTAAGTGTACGGTTAAGTCTTTCAACCGCACCATTACTCATCGGATGATAAATACTACTTAAATTCCTATCAATGTCCCAAGTTTTCATTTCTTCCTTCATGGTGTCAGATATAAACTGTGACCCATGGTCTGATAAAAGTTTTCTAGGAAACCCTATTCTAGAAAAGATGAGATGTAGTGCATCAGCTACATCTGTGGTAGTGGTGGTCTTTAATGGGATAGCTTCCGGCCATCGTGTGCACAAATCAATGCACGTAAGGACGAATCTATGTCCTCTGGCCGATGGTAGCAATGGACCAATAATGTCTATTGCCATCTTGTCAAAAGGTCTCACTGAGATATCGCAAGCCTGAATAGGCGCCGTGTGAAAAGCTCCACGTGCTTTCACTTCTTGGCATGTAGTACAGGAACGTACATACTGCGAAATATCTCTTGACACCCCTGGCCAAAAGAATGAAGACAGTACTCGAGATCGTGTTCGAGTATATCCCATATGTCCAGCACAATGTGAGTCATGTGCATGTTGAAGAATGTACCGTCTAAAAGTATATGGGACCATAACTTGTTGTTTCATTTGTGATTTGTCATGAAAACATCTAATCAATATGCCATTTTTAATAACAAAACAATGTTTGTTATTATTACCTGAGGATAGATTGTCAACTTTATCAACCAACGTAAAAAATTTTTTTAAAGATTTATCCTCTTTTTGTTTGGTTGCAAATGTTTCCCTGTCAATAGGTGAATTGACTACAAATTCCTCTTGGTTGTCTGCATCCATTTTATTATCATCAACTTTCTCCATGAGTTGAGTCTGTGCTCTAGTCGTCACGGCGTTTCCAGTGCATAGGTTATGTTTCTCCCATTCTATAATCTCATCTGGAGTACAATCTTTACTGCCGTGTATACGACCAACCATCAAATCAGCTATAGGCTTTTTTAGCATACATACTTTTACGTTTCCTGTGAAGAAAGGAGTGTTGACATGAATAATAGCTGTGGGGTAAAACTCTATTGTTCCACCAAACGTCATGCAACGAACATATTCCCCCGTTGCACAGCTGGGATGTACCAGCGACTGTCGTACACCAATCGTTGTGGATCCCGAATCCCTCAATACTGAGACGACGGATCCATTAACTAATCCCCTGTTAAAAATTAGTAGGCCTGTTCCATCGTTGACTGCAAGACCTACCTGTGGTATAATATGTCCGCAGTTAAGCACTGTTTCTTTCGCCTTCTGAAAAATAAGATTGCATTGCTGGCAACTATTTGCCACATTATAATTAATAGCAAAACATGCAGCAGAAGACTGTGTTGTATTATTGTCAAGTGGAACCTGAGCTATAGGGGTAGTATTATTTGTAACTGCCGCCCCTGTATTATGGTTGTAATGAGATGATCCCCGAGAATGAGATCGATTCCGAGTATAATTGTTAGAATTATCTCGTCGTCCTCTATAGTAACTATTATCTCGATGTCTCGAGCCATGATTATTACCCTTCCAGTTACTATTATCATTGGGAGTATGTGATCGATTATAATGAGTGTTATGTTGACCATTGTGGTAGTTTGTTTGAGGTGAATAATTTCTATCTCGTGATCTACCTCTGTTGAACTCATTTTTATTGTTGAAATCATTATTATGTCCCTTCTGAAAGTTAACATTGTGATTTCTTTGGAACCTGCTTCTGTCTACACTGTGATGTCTTTGTTTGTTATTGTGATTGTAGGCCATATTAGACGCCACAGGTAGAGGTTCTCTTAATGAGGAGTTAGAAATGGTTGCATTCGGGTGTGCCGAACAGTAGTTTAAAGAAATTTTTTCTAACTCATCCATAGTACCTGGTTTACGCTCCTGCAAATATGCAAAAAATGGCTGGCTAACTGAAGATAATACCTTATCTCGTAGTAGTAAATCAACTAATTTGTCGTATGATTTGTTGACTTCTGCCAGTTCAACCCATCTGTTAAATGTATTGCGTATATTCGCAATGAATCCTGCAAAATCCCTTGGAGATTCAGGTAAAATTCCCTTAAATTTCAACCTACAGTGTTCCTCGTCCAGGTGAAATCTTCGTAGAAGCAAGGACTTAATAGCACCGTAGTTATTAGCTATTGATGGGTCAGCATTTTGAGAAGCTGTCAGTGGTTCTCCAACCAAGAATTCATTTAACTTGAGTACCCATGACTCTTCAGGCAAATGGTTTGTTTTGCAAGTCTGTTCAAAACGTGCCAGGAACGATGAAAGGTCGTCGACGTTCAAGTTGAAAATGGGTAGTTTAAAGTTGTAGAAGTGTTTAGGCTGGCTGGATGATGATCCATTTTGTGCGTTATTATTCTGGTTTGCATCAGCATTTTGTGCTTGTAATCTTGCTGTCTCCAATTTAATACGCGCCAATTCCATTTCTTGTTGTAAAATAATTTCCTCTCGTTTCAATTTATTCTCTTCTTCCTGCCTGGAGATTGCTCTTTGCTCTTCTCTTTCACGTTGAGCAATCTCTCTCAACCTATTTTCCTTGGCAATTTGCTTCATCTCAAGTTCTGCTTCCTCTTTCTTTAATGCTGCCTTTTGTTCCTCTTCCTCTTTCTTTAATGCTGCCTTTTGTTCCTCTTCCTCTTTCTTTAATGCAGCCTTTTTCTCTTCTTCTTTTCTTTCATATTTTTCGAGTTCTGATTCAGCAAACTGACGAAGTTCTTGAGATTTGTAGCCATAATCACGGCCAATTTTAACGAAATGGTCTATAGTAAGCATTTTGACTTTTATCTGTAGTAATTATTGATAATTACTGATTAAAATAGTCAATAGTAGCTTCAGAGTAATTATTATACTTACTCAACTTAGAAATATTCAATATAAGTAATCACAATAGTATTGAACTTAATGTTTAAGTTCACCTAATAGACAATATTTTGTAACAATATTGTATCTAAATAATACTATATCATAAATAGTTATGATATCTGTTAAATATAATGTAATTATATCACACAATTAATTTCAATGTCCAATAATGTTGGGTATAATTCCTAGTAATGATATTGTTCAATGTACTAAGTCACTCTCTTAGTACCAGAAAAGTATATTAAATAATATACAATGGGTCTATTACCTCAAAGGTAGCTATAAGATTATTTATTTTGTCAATATATATATTATATTATTATGCCCTAGGCATCTATGATAAATTGTAGTGCTACTTTCTTGGACTATCACTGCATAATTATGCAATGTCCCATATTAATCTTAATTATCAAAAAAAAATTAATTAAATTAAATTACAAGTGTATTATTGCATATAATAGCATATTATTAATGTAATATAAATATATATCATGAGGACAGACAAGCAATGATGCAACTAAAGGGTACAAACAATGTCAAGACGCAAACAAGACATTTTCACAATTAAAAATGAATTTATGAACTAAATAAAATAAGCGGAAATGTCACAGACCAAATGAAGGGTCAAGGTCTGACCTGAGGTCAACTGAATATTCAAGGTACACACAAAAAAATGACTGCGAAAAATGATGACGTCACAGGACTCATAACGGACGAAAATTTAATAATCATAAAATAAATGATAGTCAGAGGAGAATGGACGAAATAGTGACGAACATGGTACAGAACTGAATAAAATTATTAACTGAATACGAATAAAATACACCAATTTTCTACGGGACAGTACAGCTAACGCAAATTGTCAAACGGTAGCAAATTTGGACAGACTGTCCAATGGCAACCTCAATGGGCTTCCAAAAGTGCGATCGTTTAAGTTCCCTCAGAACGACTGAAATCTAGGTGGTCAGCTGTTCGCGACATTCCCAGAGATTTCAGTTCCCTCTCCAACCGGCCCACGAATTAACAACAAATACATACGATGGAAAACAAATTTAACATATATACATGAAAATACATAGACATGCCTAATCAAAGCGAAATGGACTCAGTATTACGGTTTTGCAATGACGACAATTTAAACAGCTAGACTTATCTTTCCCGTTGCTTCGGTCAGTGCTATAGGTCGTCAACAGCTAGGCTAATGCCCTTGACTGCCTGCTCCTGTGGTCCATTTCTTGTGTCTGCTTCAAATGACTTATTTTTCCCTTGGTTAGGCTTAAAAGAACGACTTCAGTTTTTCTCCGATAGTTTCACCTACACGAATTTCAGTGACGTCGCGTTGTTAGGCATTAGACTGAGTACTGCGTCATAGGTCATAATTCAGCACATCATGTGATCGTAACTTGATCGTAAACATTTCATTCGAAAGTCATTCAGAAATTTTTTTGTCGATCCCCAGACACCGGACACCACTGTTGCACCACCACTGTTGCAAGTGGTGGTTTGGTTAGCTCTGAACAATGTTCCATATAATGTCAATAAAGTAATTATAAATTCTGGCCATTGTTTTATCTTCTTGATATTCTTGAGTGATCGTGTATCGTGCCTTCTATGTAAGATTACGCGAATGCAGGGGTGGAAGATTCTGAATAATAATTGAACCTTGGAATACGATTGATGTGACAAGTCGGTTCCATTGAGTCCACAATTATTTAATACAGATTACACGTCAAGACGATTCATGCATGTTGATCACAAAGGTACATATTATAACTTGAAAATATATGGCATAGATATGTAGATATCCTATCAGTCCTTGTCCAATAAACAAATTACTGTATGCAGATTGTCATAGCTGTATGCACGCGCGGTTGGGGTTTCCAACGGCCGACAGTGAGTCTATGAGTCTGGCAAAATCAAATACTATGGACTGTAATTCATCCTTCCTTAATTTTTTACTTTCGTACTGACCTTTAATCATTTCAAATCTTCATAATAGCAATGGACTGACCCATGTCCGTACTTGCATAAAATATATCTGTATGGCAATACCATGCCCAACATTGGAAGGAGAGTCAAACGCGTCTTAACAGCTTGACGGTCAATGTGAAAAGGGTAGCGTTTCTTAGTTACCGACTGTGTCCTAAACAACGCTATACACGTCATAATCGATCGTGTATAAAGCGTTCATTAATTGAAACATCTATCGCAATATATTAAATGTCTTAACCTTTATAATTGCACGTCTGGTAACCTTTAGCAGACGGCGTTAATATCATATACCGTAACAACATCTCTGTATTAGAAACTTCGAAATCACTTTGGTCTGGGAAATTAGAGTTAATTCCTCTGACGGCGGGTGTTCTGCAAAATCACTGGCCTGGGAAAACGTGTGTTTAATTCCGCTATGACTTGTGATCATTCCTAAGTTTCCAGTCTTGTATTAAAAATGCGCGTTTACTTGTAAATCGCTAAGTTGTCCAATACTCGATCTGTTACTCATAGTTGTGAAATTTGTAAGTCCAATGTCTCATTTTCCTTCTGTCTTTTATGAGTCGCTAGTATGACTTTTGCGCTGCAGTGTTGTACTGACTTTGATTTCACTACATTATATCTCACAATCCTCAGTTCAAATTCCAGCTGTATTTCCGCCTAATTATCCAATGAGATACATTGAATATTCCGGCCTCTCAAATTTAAAAAAATGCCCTCACGTGTTTCAAGATATTAAATTTCATATCCACGTGCGACCTCTTCATATCCGCTTTCATCTTGTGCTATCTTCACAAAAAAATGTTGTGCACTGACACTGCCCCGATGCTATCGTCTGCAAATCTTGAGTTTCCAGACAGATTTATCTGTAATCTCGATACAGAACGTACATCGGACGCGATTACCTCATTATCTCCAGTCTCGTGCAAACATAGGGATAGTCGCTCGCCATCTGGGGTCAAATGTTGGACGGTCACGTTCAAAGGGGTCAGCCGGCTTATGTAAAAAAACAGGTAAAGGAACCCGTTACACGCCCATTGAGGCATATTGGGAATATGGTGTTAGGCACATATTATCTTGACCGTCGGCACACTAGGGGTGATGTGGTCGGCATCACGCCGGCCGCCTTAATCTTCCCAGAGTTGCTCTGGTACCCAACTGTGGTGAAGTGGGATGTTATAAATATTTATAGGGGACTTAGTGTACTGACTGAGATCAGCTGTGAAGGTATCTATATCTATTAAGAGTAGTGTATTATAGATAACCTTACTTGCTACCACATATCTATATATCTCAGTCAGAATTATTCTGGAATAGTGTGATGACTACGTTAGGTGTCTAGGGTATGTGTATGATGAAGTGTAAGTCACAACAACAGACAGATAAACAATTTAATTTAATCCACTACTCTTGACAACACTGTGACACTCACATACATATAACACTCTATGAGAATATCTTAAGGAGTCACTGATAACTTTTCAAATAACAATATGTATTCATGGTTATCATAAAGGTATATGTGTCCTGATTCAAATACAAAGGAACCAGGAATCACAATCAATTTTAATTACAAGTATATGTACAGACTTTATCAATATGAATATTGTAGTGACATATATTAGTAAACTATCCTATGTGTGTCAGTTGTGTAGTGGTAATATGAGGTAATACTGGTTTTGTTTTGTTCAAGCTCTGTTGGTATTTGTCATCATGACTTCAATAGTTTGTCTTTTGGGACTATTATTGGAGATGTTCTCAGTTCCTGATATTAAGACAATTAAATTCCCCTCTGAATGTTATTTTTATAAAGTCATTTCAAGATGAGGGGGCATAATGTTGAGCTCAGCTGGCCAAATCAGCTTATCTTGCGTGATGGCGGCAGGAAAGGACTCCTCTGCTCGAATTCTCCCCTGGGCTCTGGAGACACCTCACTGATAGCTAAAAAGACCAAGGAGTATGCTGTCCGACTCTGGATTCAGCAAAGCTCTGACCAGGTGCTGCTCAGTACCATCAAGACCACGGTCCCTGAAAACAAGAAGGATGTACCTTCTA
>JAMPIV010018687.1:0-68794 GCA_024509875.1 Oreohelix idahoensis | reverse complement strand
GACACTTGCGTGATTGGATTGTACAAGGCGATTTGAGTATGTGGGGGGTAAGTGGTGATGGTGGGGTGGGGGGGCGGGGGGGTGGGGTGGCTTTGGTGATGGCAGCCTAAAGGGGGGGGGGGAGGTGTGTGGACTGGTCATATTGAGAAGGTCCTCAATAAAGATTTCTGCTCCACCTCTTCATTTGCCTCTTGTTATATTGCTGGGAGAGCCAGTTTTCCATCTTGTCTTTTATGAGGCACTTGTTTGCTTGTATTTCCTATTAGCTTCTTTGTGTTGTTATACAGTTTCTCTCATATTTCCTTTGGCTGCTGCATCTTCGCCTCTCTAGCCAACTTCCTCAATATACTGCCTCTTGTCTCTTTTGATAACTTTTTTTTACTTTCTTTGTTTGCTTCTGTGTCACTTCTTTGAGCCTTGGCTTTGGTACTTCTGGTTTTGGCTTTGGGGTTGTAAAATGCTCTGTGTCTTTGTGGGGTTTTTGTCTGTCAAGTTTTATGTTAATTGATCTGGTTGTGACGTGTTGTTATCCATGCTTATTATGGGGTCTAGTCCCTTTATCTTATGAACTGGGTCATAAAAAGGGGTGAGTCAGGGTTATTCCATGGCTGTTTTGAGGATTTGACGGCCATATGGTCTTCTGGGTGCGTCTACATATTCCCTGCTGCGGCACTTGGAATTTGTTGGATATTGTGACGCGAGAGGGGTCTGATTGTTTCTTGATTTTTAGTGGGGGTCTGGGTGTCTATAATATCCTGTGATTGCTATGCTCATATCTCTTGGTTTCATTTTACATTGTGGCTATCAGTAAGGTGGTGATATCATGCACATTTGCTTCTGGCTATATACCTCGAAAATTCCTGACGAAGGTAGATTGATCTCAACTTCTGGTTTAGTGCATACGTTAAACAATCGTGTAATCCCGTTGTTCATATGGGCCTCTGTGTTGCAATGGTCTGAGTTGCCTATCTTACTGCCATCACTAGAGTCTGGTGGCTGCAAGCCAAAGGTATACTTTAAGGGGGGAGTTACAGAAGCAGAGTGCGGACATGATGTACTATTTTAATCTGCTAATCATAATTATCGTTCTCTTTTTAACTCCATAAACAGTGTGGACCTACAGCTATATTTGGCCATTTGCAGGAACCTGCCCCAAAGCAATTCCTGTGCTGTTACAGTTGGGGTTGCTATGGCAATTTGTTTTACTTGATGAAGTTGCCAGCCTTAAGGTGCAACCTGACCTTAATGACCTCTTAAGGCATCCATGAGCAAGCAGTCGTTGTATTTGTTCCTCGTCTGCTCAAAGGCACACGAAACAATATGAGGAAATCGTTTCAAAGTTAAGTAGGTCATCCACTGGTTATGGTCAAAGACTTTTTTTATATATTTAAATTTGCTCATGGATCTTGTTTAACCTATGAATATTAAATAAATTTAACATATTTATTTTATACCACACCTATAATTATTCACACTGCAGTCAGTCCTGAAGTGCTGTGACGACCTCCTTCAACGTTTGGCTCCATCAAAGGCAAAAATTAGTCTAGTCAATCCAACATGGAAAGACATTGTGAAACAGGCATACAATGATATGGTGGATCTGAGAGCTCATTTCTTGTAAGTTTTATGAATTTTTTTAAGTGAAACTGTCTTATGTTGAGTCTTAAGATTTTGTGTAATAATATATAATCCCAGCATGCTTCTATATGGCAGCAAGACATGAAACAACCTATGCTAAGCAAGAAAGAAGGCTCAGTACCTTCCATCAACAGTGTCGTCGGCGCCACATCCTGAGTTTTCATGGAAGGACAAAGTGACAAATGTCAAGGTGCTGTCATGTGCTGGCTTTCAAAGCATGTATACACTGCTTAGACAGCGCAGACTAAGCTGGCTTGGCTATGTCTGCCACATAGAAGATGGTTGAAATCCTTAAAGATATTTTCTACAGGCAACTGCAGATGGCAAAAGAATAGTCAAGTGACTACAGTGGAGGTTCAAAGATGTGTGCAAGAGAGATATGAGGGCACTGGACATAAATCTAGCAGCCTGGGAGGATGTAGCTGTTGATCTCACCAAGTGGCAATGCTCCCTGTGGCACCACTTCAGACTGGGTGAAAAGAACAGAAGAGACAAGAAACATGCTGAAAGGAACACCAGGCAAAAAAAAAAAGAAAATGATGAGGGCCATTAACCTCAGGGGCACATTCCTACCATGTCTGAAAGGGGCTACTAGTATACAATCAAAATGTATAAGAAATTTCTCACCACATAGAGACATAAAAATAGGTGTGAGACGAGGATATGTACTGTTCCCTTGCCTATTTAATATCTATACACAAAAATATTTAGACCAAATGCAGAAAGATGCAATGTCAGGACTAAATGTTGTTGGAAGACCAATAAACAACCTTAGATAAGCAACTGATACAGTTTTGTGGACAAGAATTACATGAACAAGTGAAAAACTAAATAACATAAGTCATCGATATGGACTGGACATTAACACTAGAAAAGCTAGGAATAAAAATAGGAATAGTAAATAAGATCAAAGTCAGTCAGATACAATATTTTGGTCATATAAACAGACATAATGCCCTGATGAAAACCTTAAATGTGAACGTATAAGCAGGAAAAGAGTCCACCTTGATTTTGTGTTTTGTTTATATTTTGTTCTGATGATAAAATAATTTTAACAAAAAGTGGATTACTTTTTTTTTACATATAGGAAACATATTGTGTTCTTCTGCATTACAGCCCAGTTTACCTACAGATTTTTTAAAAAATTGTCACAAAGTTAATAATTGCAACACATTTCTCTGAGGAAATCATTTTATAGAAGTGGTTTCAGTCAGATAGTTGAAATTGTTTTCCTCCCGCTGCCTTATTTTAGTTTATTCTGCACCGTAGTTAATTTGCTTGGTAAACAATAAATGAAAAAATTCGTCAACTTTCAAGTGGAAAATGAACTGAATGATTATTAAAATTGTTTGCCCATTCGTGTTTGTTCACATTGCATGTTTCCTTTCCAGTCTTTCAAATGGGGTATCAATGGAGTGCTTTTCACTCTTGTGCATGCAAATTTGTTGGCCATTTCTGAATGCACGGAAAAATCTTTTGAAGTACAGTACATGATTTGAAAACTACTGTGATGTTCACAGTATGAAAAACATAAGCATCTGCTGTAGCAAAGCAAACTTTTATTCTGTTGCATTTTACACACATGGACGTTCTGTTTCTCAAGCGAAGGTGTTGATGTATATACGTTTCTATGCTGATATTTATTTTCCGAACTAGAGTTACTTGCCCTTATGGGAACTCTCTGCTTCACTACTCTTCCTAATTTCCGCTGTTTCTTAAGATGGTTGATTAAAACGTCGTTATGTATTCAAGTGTGTCGCCTTCGTGATTATGCTTCGTGGTGTGAGAATATATGACGAGCCAGCTCACGTTCTCATTTCATTTAACAATATTTACTACACACGACAGTAAATATCAACATTGAGTGGGCAGCGGTGGGATTTCTACAGAATTCGACTATTCTGCTGAATATATTGTATCACGGTGTGCTGAATGTCATTAGACTTGAGGTGGATTACTTGGTTATTGCTTGACCATACCATTATTAGACATTTTGTCTTGACAAAACGGCCCTCTTATTTCGGTTACCACCCTGCTTGCGGTGTGAGAATATTTAGACAAGCCAACCACGTATCATTTCATTTAACTATAGTTTACTTACACACGACAGTAAATATCAACACAAGGATTCTGTTTAGAAATCATCAGAAAATCATTATTTTCACATATTACAAAAAAACAGGTCGCTCTCCTGTAAAATAGGACAAGTTTGAATCACATCAATGAAAGAAAAACTCAACTCATCATTTACACAGGTTAATTAATTGTATTGCAACATGATCATTCCCTCCTCAACATGATTTCCCTCCTCACTTTCTTTACATTGGACAGACAATCTCCTGAATTTGTGGCAATTTTATTACTTTGTCCCTGCTCCAATAATGTTGTTATCATCCTATACTGGTCATATGGACTTGATTTCCAGAACTCCTGTGATAATCCAATTCATTTTTCATCGTTATTATGTTATAACTAACACAATCTGAATTAGGTATTGTCATCCAGAATTTCTTCAAAAAATTTCCACAAATTAACAAGTTAAAAACACAGTGTGCTTTTGTTCAGTTGATCACATTTGAAGTAAAAGGAAGTTCTGTTGCTGGAAGTGATGTTATTAGGTTGTTAAAAGTGGAAAAACAGCTTATAAAATTGGGAAAAAAACACTACGAAACATATTTATCGATTATGGGCAAAAATTGGTCAACCAGAAAAAATGATGACTGTTTATTGGGACTAAAAGAGTGTGTAAGGAAATTAATTTAATGTAGAGAACTGGATTTCAAGACCATCAGCTGTTATGGAATAGTTATTTGGGCTGACTTTTGTCTTCAGCGCACAAGTGGGAACAAAACTACCCAGGAGCCTCACTACAAGCATGCTGGGGTGCATGTGCCGTTGAGGTGGAGCTTGATGTTTCTGACTGGACACGTACCAGAATCACCAGGTGGATATCATTATGTGAAACAGGTACCAGGTCAGTACTTTAGCAGTTAAAATTTTATTTTTTTTTTGTTTTTATAAGACAATCCATGACTGCTTCATGTAAGTAATTTAATGAAGCATGTCATGATTATTATAAAAAACAAAAACAAAAAGAATATTTATCTGCTAAAGTTACTGACTGGGTACCTGTTGTCATTATTGTTGTCCCTGGGGTGATCTTGGTTACTGGTCCAGTCAGAACATCAAGCTACCACCTCAACGGACTACATGACCCCAGCAGCTGTAGTGAGCTCCTGGGGTAGTTGTACACTTGCTGCTCGCTGAAACATAAGTCAGCCAAAGTAAAAATTTTCCATTAAAAAGGGTGATGGGTCTTGAAATCAGTACATTAAATTAATTCCTTACACACTCTTTTAGTCCCAATATACAGTCTATCTGTTTTTCTGGTTGACCATTTTGGTGCCCATTGAAGCGATTAAATGTTTCGTGGTTTTCTCCAGTTATAGAGCTGTTGTCCACTTTTAACAACCAAATAACATCACTTGCAGAACAGAACTTCCTTTTACTTCAAAAGTTCGTGATCATCTGAAACAAAAGCACACTAGTGTTTACTTGTTAATTTGTGGAAATTATTTGAAGAAATTCTGGATGACAATACTAATTCAGATTGGTGTTAGTTATACATATAACGTTTGAAAATGAATTGGATTATCGACAGAGTCTGAAATCAAGTCATATGACAAGTATAGATGATAACAACCTTTTATTGGCAGCAGGATCAAAAGTAATTAAAATTGCACAAATTCAGGAGATTGTCTTTGTCAAATGTAAAAGAAAGTGAGGAGGGATGATCATGTTGAGGAGGGGAGGATCATGTTGCAATACAATATTATGATAATGTGTAAATGATGGTTTTGTTTTTTCTTTCATTGATGTGATTCAACTTGTCTATTTTTACAGTTGAGAGCGACCTGTTTTTGTATTTGTGAAAAAATGATTTTCTGAGGATTTCTAAACGCTGAATCCTTGTGTTGATATTTACTGTCGTGTGTATAGTAAATATTGTTAAATGAAATGAGACGTGGTTGGCTGTCATATATTCTCACACCGCTAGCAGGGGGTAACCGAAATAAGGGCCGTTCTGGTCTATGACAAAATGTCTAATAATGGTTTGCAAGCTAAATAAACCAGCTTAATCTCACCTCAAGTCTAATGAACATTTCGCACAGTGTTTACAAAGATATTCAGCAGAATAGGTCCGAAAATTTCTGTAGAAAATCCCACGCTTGCCACCATGTTGATATTTACTGTCGTGTGTAGTAATTTTGTTTTAATGAAATGAGACGTGGCTGGCTGGGCATATATTTCTCGCACACACGAATAGCATATTCACGCGAAGGGCGAACACACTGAATACATAACGACGTGTTTAAAATCAACACATCTTAGAAACAGGAAGTGTAGGAAAGAAGTAGGTACGCAGAAGAGTTCCCATGAAGGGGCAAAAGTAACTCTCAGTCGCGGATAATATAAAGTATGCAGCATAGAAACGTATATACATCAACACCTTGCATTGAGAAACAGAACGTCCTCATGTGTTGTAAAATGATTGCAACAGATATAAAGTTGGCTGGGCTACAAGAGCAGAATGACTTATTTGTTTTTCAGTGTACTGTGAACATCACAGTTGTTTTCAAATCAGTGAAACTCTGTACTTCAAATTCATGTTTTCCCGTGTTTGATTCAGAATAACTTGCCATTCAAAATGTTGCATGCATCTTGATGAAAGCACTTCCATTGAGTACACATTTTTGCAAAGACTGGGAAGGAAAACAAGCAATGTGATACACAAAACACTCGGAAATGGGCCAATTCTCTCAATTTTTAGTTAATCATTCAGTATTTTCACTTGAAAAGTTGACGGTTTTACTCATGGCAAAATTAAACTTACGGTGCAGAATTAAACTAAATTAAGGCAGCAGAGTGGAAACAAATTCAAAACTATCTCTGAACTGAAACACACTTCTATAGAAATGACCTTCCTCAGAGAAAGAAATGTGTTTATCATCAGAAATTTATTAAACAAACACAAAAATCAATGGGTCTTCTGATGAAATATTATTGTCTGATATGTAAAATAAATAATTGTTCAACTGTCAATTTATTAATAAAATAAAATATGTCCCTACACTTTCATTTGCATTGTCCTCTTTTTTGTCCTCCTTTTCACCGACCCCCAGAAAATATCAATGGAACAATTGTCTCCCTTTTTGGCTTTGAAAGATTACGGGTTAACCCATAAGTTAACATCTTCATATTTAAATTTTTCTATGCTGTGGGTCAATACCATAAAACGAAAACTGAAAAGCAGTCCTGATGATAATAACAAAATCCATAGAATGATTTAGTGCCTGAAAAGCTTTTTTTAAAAATACTTTTAAAATTTAACTAGGGCTATTTCATTAACTTTATACTAACCTAACCAAACTGCCACATCTTTGACTCCAAAGATCAGCTTGCAATGGGAATCCTCCAAAACAGCTTCTATCTCGCTTGTCTTTTATGGACTCTTTTCCGGTTATTCTTCCCAGATTATAGGCACTTGTATCTGGACTGACTTTGATCTTATTTGTTCTATTCTATTCTATTTTTATTCCTAGCTTTTCTAGTGTTAATGTCCAGTCCATATCGATGACTTATGTTATTTAGTTTTTCACTTGTTCATGTAATTCTTGTCCACAAAACTGTATCAGTTGCTTATCTAAGGTTGTTTATTGGTCTTCCAACAACATTTAGTCCTGACATTGCATCTTTCTGCATTTGGTCTAAATATTTTTGTGTATAGATATTAAATAGGCAAGGGAACAGTACACATCCTCGTCTCACACCTATTTTTATGTCTCTATGTGGTGAGAAATTTCTTATACATTTTGATTGTATACTAGTAGCCCCTTTCAGACATGGTAGGAATGTGCCCCTGAGGTAATGGCCCTCATCATTTTCTTTTTTTTTTGCCTGGTGTTCCTTTCAGCATGTTCTTGTCTCTTCTGTTCTTTTCACCCAGTCTGAAGTGGTGCCACAGGGAGCATTGCCACTTGGTGAGATCAACAGCTACATCCTCCCAGGCTGCTAGATTTATGTCCAGTGCCTTCATGTCTCTCTTGCACACATCTTTGAACCTCCACTGTAGTCACTTGACTATTCTTTTGCCATCTGCAGTTGCCTGTAGAAAATATCTTTAAGGATTCAACCATCTTCTATGTGGCAGACATAGCCAAGCCAGCTTAGTCTGCGCTGTCTAAGCAGTGTATACATGCTTTGAAAGCCAGCACATGACAGCACCTTGACATTTGTCACTTTGTCCTTCCATGAAAACTCAGGATGTGGCGCCGACACTGTTGATGGAAGGTACTGAGCCTTCTTTCTTGCTTAGCATAGGTTGTTCATGTCTTGCTGCCATATAGAAGCATGCTGGGATTATATATTATTACACAAAATCTTAAGACTCAACATAAGACAGTTTCACTTAAAAACATTCATAAAACTTACAAGAAATGAGCTCTCAGATCCACCATATCATTGTATGCCTGTTTCACAATGTCTTTCCATGTTGGATTGACTAGTTTTGCCTTTGATGGAGCCAAACGTTGAAGGAGGTCGTCACAGCACTTCAGGACTGACTGCAGTGTGAATAATTATGGTGTGGTATAAATAAATATGTTAATTTATTTAATATTCATAGGTTAAACAAGATCCATGAGCAAATTTAAATATATAAAAAAAGTCTTTGACCATAGCCAGTGGATGACCTATTTAACTTTGAAATGATTTCCTCATATTGTGTCATGTGCCTTTGAGCAGACAAAGAACAAATACAACGTCTGCTTGCTCATGGATGCCTTAAGAGGTCATTAAGGTCAGGTTGCACCTTAAGGCTGGCAACTTCATCAAGTAAAACAAATTGCCATAGCAACCCCAACTGTAACAGCACAGGAATTGCTTTGGGGCAGGTTCCTGCAAATGGCCAAATATAGCTGTAGGTCCACACTGTTTATGGAGTTAAAAAGAGAACGATAATTATGATTAGCAGATTAAAATATCTATGAGCTTCATTGCTGAAATATCTTGTGTCTACTGGCTGGTGTCAACTTATTGGTCAGTTGTCCAAGTAATGCAAAAGCCTCTATGTCGCAAGAATTCTAATCTAAAACAAAACTAAGCAAATACTGTCAAGTTACCATACAATGAACTTCCAACAAAATACTGTCAAGTTACCATACAATGAACTTCCAACAAAATACTGTCAAGTTACCATACAATGAACTTCCAACAAAATACTGTCAAGTTACCATACAATGAACTTCCAACAAAATCTTGTGTTGTCAGAAGATTTCTTCTTTAACAGTTTTAGCACAATAGTGTGCCAGGTCAGTGTGATTTAACTGCTTTCACTTAGTTCCCTTGGTTCTTGGTGAAACATAGAGCCTCAATAACATTTTAGGGTATTCTATTTAATGATGTTTTCTTAACCTTGTTCCATGGTATGCTCACTGATCTCCTTTTGTACTGATCTTTTTTTGTATATTCCTTGGTCTCCACTTCCTTCATCTTCCTTTGTGTATTCCACACTAAGGCTCACTTGATAATATGAGTGGCTGTCATTTCAGGTTGATCCTCTTATATTATTTACTTTAAATCAAAATTAGTTCTTGGCCAGCCACAAACATTAAAAAAACTCCATGTGAGTTCTCCTCTTCTCGGGTCCACTACCCAAAAAAATGTGGACAATTGTTTTAGGGTACATTCTATGGTGAGAGTTAACTTATGTAAACCTTAAAAAATTCTTAAGGAACCTTTTGGCTTGCAAGCCACCAGAAACACTAGTTGATGGCAAGTAATATTAGGCACCTAACCATTGCAACCACAGACCAGTTATGAAACAGGAAAATCTGGATTGATCATGTATGCATATACAGATGAGTTTAGATCATTATTGCAAGGATGTAAAGAGTATATAGAGAAGCAGAATTGTCGGCATCAGTATTCAACCCCCCCCACTTTCTGATAGCCAAAGTAAAAATTGAAAACTCAAGAGGATATATGCTAACAATGCAGAATTATAGACAACAGTATTTAATCTAAGGAAATCAAGATAACAAGAGACCAAATGTGCGCGTTCCACAATACTCGCAACAAATTCCAAAGTGCTTCAAAACAGCTGGAAGATGTAGTAGAATATTAGAAGACTTTTTGGCAGCAAATCAAGAAAACAGTAGTGGAATGATGATATTATGAAGGAAAATGGCCGGGGGAAAATGGGAATGTCAACAATAAAGCATGGATAACAACAGAAACCTATCAATAAGATAAATAGGGGACAGAAAAAACAACAAGAAAGCAGGATTTAAAATACACAGAAGGCAGAAAACCAGTAAGTTCCAGAAGCCTAGAAGGCTCATAGAAGTGTACCTCAAGGAAGCAAAACAAAAGAAAGTAACACAATACGTAATCAAATATGTAGACAATGAGGAAGTATATGTGAGGAGTTGGCTAGAGAAGGCGAAGATGCTGCTGCCCAAAGGATAATATGACGGTGATACTGTAATAACAGAATACAGACAAAGAAGATAGATTTTAGGGAAATACAAGCAAAAACAAGTTGCCTCATAAAGACGCACAGAAATGGAAGAAAACTGGACTAAGCAATATTACAAGAGGCAAAATGGAATGAGAGTGGAGACAGTAAATATTTTGAGGGAGCTTCTCAATAGACCAGCTCCACAACCCCCCCCCCCCCCCACCCCCCTTCCCCCCCCCCCCCCCACACTCCCCCCCCCCCCCCCCCCCCCCCCCCCCCCCCCCCCCCCCCCCCCCCCCCCCACCCCCCCCCCCTCCCCCCCCCCCCCCCCCCCCCCCCCCCCCCTCCCAGGACAGTCCTGCCTAGCAGAATGAAGAGTCTACAGAAATTAACGGTGATTGGAGGATAAGACCACGAACGAGATAGAAAGAAATAAAGAAAAGCCATAAGGCTTCTAGAGATGAGAAAAAGCATCTGGACCTAATGCGCATTTCCAGCAGAGGACCATTCCCCCACAAAAAAAAATAGCAGATAGTCGACTACGGCTACAGAGTGTGTTAGTATAAATTACTTTGGTTAAAGTCTGGGGAAAATAGGAAAGGAGATAACCAGCAGAATGGAATGAAGGAAATCTGGTTTTTTGTTAAGTTGCCTAAGTAGGTGGATAAAAATTTACAAGAGTGTCACAAATTATAGAGGAATAAATGTTACTATTCAGATGCCAGGGAAAAAGTATTAAAGAGGAATATCCTTGAGAGAGAATTTTTTAAAAAGAGTCATAAAGATAGACATATGAAGGTGGACATGACATGTCAGGAGGTTCTTTCATTGTAAGGACAGCCTTTACAGGATATCCGTATTGGGTTATGATAAGAACACAAGGAGTGGGTCAGGGAATTGGCCAATATTGGTCTCCATTTTTCTTTTCTTACTAGCAGTAGACTGGGTTATGAGAACATCGACAACACACAACAGAAATGGAATCCAGTGGACTCTGACTAAGCAGTTGGATGATCTTGGCTCTTCTGTACCATAACCGTAATCAGGTGCAGGACAAATTGAAAACACTCAATGAGAAGTCACAGCAATTGGGTCTGAAAATACACAGGGAAAAGACAAAAATAATGAGAATAAATGCAGGTAATGATAACAGGGTTGAACTTGAAGAAGCACCAATAAAAGATGTAGAATCGCACACAAATCTTGATAGCAATATAGACAAAGTTAAAGGGACAGACAGTGATATCAAAATAAGAATACAAAAAGCAAGAGGAGCTTTCATTGTATTGGGAAATATATGGAGATCAAGAGAAATTGGATCCAACATGAAAATAAGAATCTTCAACTCAAATGTGAAGTCAGTCCTATTGTATGGCTCTGAGACAAAGCTACAGACTTTCATAAATGGGTGCTTGTGTAGAATAGAAGGATTAAAATGGAATGACAAGGTTACCAACATGGAACTGATGACAAGAACTAGACAAGTGCCAGTGGAACAAGAGATGAGAAGAAGATGATGGCGATGGAAAGGACACACACTGAGGAAACCTGTTGATAGCATTACAAGGCAGTCCTTGTTCTGGAACCCCCAGGGCAAGAGAGGCAGAGGTAGACCAAGAAGCACATGGAGAAGAGAGCTGGAACAGAGGTGATGGCACATGACAGGAGGACTTGGCATGTGTTTGTTGAAGGCCTATGCTCCTTTGGGAGTGGAGGGTTATGAATGAATCCTTGAGTCCATTAGTTGTTCTTACCACACTTTTGCCTGCATGGTACACAGCTCTTACATTATCTAATAGCTGCCCATTTATTCTGTAGTCTACAAATACTGAACAAAGTTTATTCCTATCTTCTCCTTCAAAGACCTTTTCCTGGTCTATATATACTACACTTAGTTGACTGTCATATTTAATTGTCCTTTCACTAAGTGTCAATAGCAATCCAAGCATGTACCACATCATTGCAATTAGGGTATCTTCTTCTTCCTCGTTCATCCTGAAAAGGACGTTGGTTGCGGTGTGCCCGTTTACATCGTAGCTGTGATATTTGCACCTTTCGGAACGACACTATCCCCGACTTCAGCCGACCGGCATTTTTTTTGGGACCGGTGTTAGCCTTCCATCTTCGATCCCCTACTCTCTCTTCAGCCAGGTACTGCAATTAAGGGGTATGAGACAGAGGTAAAATGGCTGTAAAAGAATGTTTATTACAAGTGGTAAAAAAAGAAGGAGTCCCAAAACTGGCCACCACCAAATAATACCATTCTGAAAGAAAAATTAGTGACCATTAGTGAAATATAAACTCTATATATGGTTGAAAGAGGTGGGCTTAATTGATACCAGGAAAGAAAATGGCGTCTGTGGTCTCTGGTTTGAGCCACCCGAAAAACCATTGAGTTAGTGGTTACTGTGGTACTGGTTGTTTTCACATGAATCTGATCTAGTGGGATCCCCAGCTTGTATGCACAACATTGGATGGCCTGCGATTGGAGATAACATTCCAATTTTAAAAAATAACTAAAATCCCTATTCGTAACAACTGCAGGCTAAGAAACAAATTAGTCATGAGCAACAACTTCTGTGTGATGTTACAAAAGTTATCAGAGCTGTCTTCATTGCAATGAATAAAATTTGGTTAAAGATAATAGCTTTAAAGAAATTACAAAATCAAATGTGAATAAACAAAACAGATATAGCAAACAGTAAAAGCTTAAGGCATATGTTACCTTTGTGTTGATGCCCTGACCCATATCAATGCCACCATGACAGATATGCACACTTCCATCTCCGTGATTGACATACAATGATGTTGGGTAAAACCTTCTATTAAATGACATTGCATATCTATTAGGCATGACATGAAAGCCACGCTTCTTCCAGCGGTTGTCCTGGGAATGAAAAAATTTTCACAGTAAGCATTAACTCATCATTTTTTTTTTAAATTAATGAAAACAAATGTTCTGTTCAATTCCTGATGGGTTGTTGTTACAATAAATTGTGTCTATAGCTGATGAAAACAAATACTGGTTTTTTTTTTTCCTTTTTGATTTCTCAAAGGCCAGTTTCATACAGTTTATCAAAATGTTGCTGATGACAGTTTATATATCAAGCATGGTAAAAGATACAATAAAAAATACAAGTTTACGGCACTTTGGATAGTATAAAATGAACATTTTTGTTTTAGACCACACATTTATTTGTAAAAGAATGAAAGAAAGAAAAGCATTTTTAAAAGGCAGAAAAATAATGAGGAAAAATAGTAATACAGTACATTAAAATAAAACAGAGCAGTGAGATACTCAATGTACTGAGCAATATGCTGTATCAAAGAACAAGAGAATTCAATACTACTTCCATTTTTGTGGATTCATTAAAAAATATTAAATGCCAAAGAAAATGTCAAAAGCAAGTCTAAAATTAAAACCTTGTGTAAACGTGAACTCCAAGTCAAATCATTCTCTTGGTTTTACCACCCCTCCCTTCTTCAGAATGCACTGCATTAAAGAGGGTGATATAATGAGAGTGGCCTGGACAGCTATTTATAGTTCCTTGGGGGCTTCTGAGGAGCAAAGAAAAGGATTACTGCTCCCCTAGGCATGTTATAAAAGGTCATTAACGTAAGGTTTGTACATGTATTTGGCAACCGTATCACAAAAAACAAATTGCCACAAAAACCACTGCTGTAGAATGCATGTTTTGACACAGCCTTCCTGCAAGGGGACATGCTGCAGTTTTAGCTCCATGCCTCATAGGAGTTTGTAATGGTATATTGGGAGAGACAAAGAGGAATGAGAAAGTGAACATATTCCAACTACTACCAACAAAACACAGAAGTAAAACTGACCCTGTTGAAGTCATTTACTGCCTTGACTCTCTCTGCAATTTTAATATCTGCCTCCAACTGGGCAACAACAGCACTGATCAGGACGTGTTCCAACACAGTACGAGACAAAGTGACCTGTGAATTGGGATCCATTTATAAATTGCTTAAGTTATCTATAACACACAAGTCAAAGTGACCTGTGAATAGGTATCAATTCATAAATTGCTAAAATTATCTATAACACACAAGTCAAAGTGACCTGTGAATTGGGATCCATTCATAAATTGCTAAAGTTATCTATAACACACAAGTCAAAGTGACCTGTGAATTGGGATCAATTAATAAATTGCTAAAGTTATCTATAACACACAAGTCAAAGTGACCTGTGAATAGGTATCAATTCATAAATTGCTAAAATTATCTATAACACACAAGTCAAAGTGACCTGTGAATTGGGATCCATTCATAAATTGCTAAAGTTATCTATAACACACAAGTCAAAGTGACCTGTGAATTGGGATCAATTAATAAATTGCTAAAGTTATCTATAACACACAAGTCAAAGTGACCTGTGAATAGGTATCAATTCATAAATTGCTAAAATTATCTACAACACACAAGTCAAAGTGACCTGTGAATAGGTATCAATTCATAAATTGCTAAAATTATCTATAACACACAAGTCAAAGTGACCTGTGAATTGGGATCCATTCATAAATTGCTAAAGTTATCTATAACAACTACTGAATGAAAAAAATTGCCTAGAAAAATCACAAACAGCCAATAAAAGCTGGGGTTGATTGCCACGTCCTGTAAAGGATAAGCAACTAACTTTTTTTTTATCTATAACACACAAGTCAAAGTGACCTGTGAATTGGGATCAATTAATAAATTGCTAAAGTTATCTATAACACACAAGTCAAAGTGACCTGTGAATAGGTATCAATTCATAAATTGCTAAAATTATCTATAACACACAAGTCAAAGTGACCTGTGGAATTGGATACATTCATACATTGCTAAAGTTATCTACAACACAAGTAGCTTAAGTGATCTGTGGAAAAGTATAAATTCATGAATTGTTATTTTCGAAAATAAATATGAAGAGCATAACTGGCTCACAATCTCATCACGTAAAACATATTTGCTAACAGAACCGACTGATGTGAGAACACATGAATGCTTTGGCCTTAATCATGGCTCCAAGTGGAATAAAAAATGGAAAGGATGTTGCAATACCCCAGCTCCAATTGTCTTTGTTTATGTATGCCTAAAACTCAAGATTGGCAAATATTTAAATACTGCAAAATCTTTGTTGAAGTGGTGTAAAATTTCTTTTTTCTTGTTTTGGAATATAAATGAACTCCGCCTAGGCCAGTCCCAAGCCCGGCTGAAAAAGGAGGAGGGCAGCCTGCATGGAGGCCAAAAGGAGGTAGCCACTCCACCATGCAATGGCACAACAGGCCAACCACCTGTTTGCTTTAAATCATGATTATGAGAACTACAAGAGAGAAAACCGGACTGATTCTAAAGGCGACAAAATGGAATGGACTATGACTTATGGAACTTGGAACACAAGAAGAATAAATGGGAAAGAAGAGGAGCTGGTGGAAGAGATGAGGAAAGCAAAACTAGAAATCCTGGCTATAATGGAAACAAAGAAAAAAGGACAAGGAGTCATGGATCTGGATGGCAACACGCTGCTACACAGTGGTGTACCCACATCTGAAAAGAGCTAAAGGGGGCGTGGGTTGCATTGTGGCCAAAAACCAAAAAGATGGTATCAAGGGATGGAACTTTGTCTCGGAGCGCATTATGGTTGTAAAACTAAAAGAAGGAGAAACCATAGTCAACCTGGTCATAGTGTATGGGCCAAATGAGGATGAGAGAGCAGAGGTCAAGGAGGAATTCTTCGAGCTGCTTCAAAGGACAGTGGATGACTGCCTAGATGAAATTATCATGCTCGGAGATTTCAATGCCAGAGTTGGAAATGACCATGCTAAAAGGGGTGGAGTTATCGGAAGATATGGAGAAGATACTCTCAATGACAATGGAAAGCGACTCCTTAGATTCTGCAGTGAGCAGAATCTGATCATTACAAACACAAAGTTCCCCCATAATCGCATACATGCATACACTAGATGTGAACCAACAAAGAATGAGAAGTCAGTGATCGACTATGCCATTGTTCGGAGAAGCTCATTCAGATATGTCCGAGATGCAAGAGTCTGGAGGGGGCCAGAGATTGGAAGTGATCACTACCTGCTTACAATCAAAAGAACAACTGAAAAAGATGCTCAGCCTAGGAGCTGCCCAACATCACGCAAGAAACCAAGTAAACAAACGGGAGAAATGAGCAATTAAGACCTACAAGCTGAGAGAGCCAGAAATTAAGCCCAGCTATCAGGGGATTATTGCTGCAGCGGTGAGCAACACAGAAGAACGACCTGATGACTTGGAAACACTCTGGAATAAATTCAAGGATATCATAAAGACAGCTGCAGCAGAAGCATGCGGTGAAGTCCGACTTGGGAACAAGAGAAAGAGGACACCTTGGTGGACAGAGGAAGTCAAAGAGAAAATAAGAGAGAAAAAAATGGCATGGAAACAATACTTAGGAGCTAAAAACACAACAGGACAAAAGGAAAAATACAGAGAATATGTGACACTCAGAACAGAAGCAAAGAACAAAGTGCTAGCAGCAAAACAGAAGTCCTGGGAAGAATTTGGAGAAAAGCTATAAAAAGATGCACAAGAAAACCAGAAATTGTTCTATAAGACCCTAAAGAACATGAGGAAGGAAAAACAATGCCCTCTCAAATTTATAAAGGACAAGCAAGGCAAATTGCTTACTGCCCCAAAGGAAGTAATGGAAAGATGGAAAGAATATTTCTCAGAACTCCTGAATGGTGAGCAAGGTCAAGCATCAGAAATGATAATCACTGGTACAGAAGAGATGACATTAAAGATGGAAGAACTGAAGGCAGCACTGGAGAAAATCAAGATGGGCAAAGCAGCAGGGCATGATGGTATAACACCAGAAATGGTTAAGTACATGGGAGCATCAGGCGACCTATTACTCTTAAGGGTCCTACAGGCAGCTTGGTGCAACAAGACCATACCAAAGGATTTGGAGATTGCCATCATAACACCAATTTTCAAAAAGGGTGGGACAATCGACAGTGTGGAAAACCATAGAGGCATATCCCTTCTCAGTGTCCCTGGTAAAATCTACTCTAGAATCCTAGAGCAGAGACTCCGACGCCTAGCTGAGCCACAATTGGATGAGGTCCAGTGCGGATTCCGAGCTAACCGAAGTACTCAAGACCTAATCTTAACACTCAGACAGCTGAGTGAAAAGGCCCTTGAGTATAAGAGTGAGATCCATCTTTGTTTCATAGATCTGGAAAAGCCATTTCACAGGGTCCCCTGGAGCAAACTTTGCGAATGTTTGGCAAGGAAGAACATTCCAGCACCTCTGATTCACGCGATACAGAGCTTCTACGAGTCTTGCAGAAATTATGTGAGGACAGCAAACCATAAGTCAGAAGAGTTCAGGACCACCACTAGTGTAAGACATGGTGATATCTTGTCACCTTATCTTTTCATACTCCTCATGGACGATGTCATCAAGTCATGTAAGGAGAGAACAAGAAAGTATTCAGTGGGTACTGGAAGATGAGACAGGTCTGTATTTCAGAGCTGGCATTTGCTGACAATGTTGCCCTGATTGCTAAATCAGAGGCACATCTCCAATCTAACCTGCAAGTATGGAAGGAAGAGCTGGAGAAGAGAGGGATGGTCATAAGCAGCTCTAAAACAAAATACATGGTGACATCACGAGAAGAAAGAAGACATCAGATTACGCTGGGAGAACAAGTCCTGGAGCAGGTTGACCACTTTAAATACCTTGGAGCTATTATAGACTGAAAGGGAGGCATCAAAGAAGAGTCGGTTACTCGAAAAGCAGCAGCTGGGAGACTTTTTCAGGCCATAAATTGAGGATTCCTCAGCAAGAGAGAGGTTGGTAATAAAATGAAGATGGCAGTATACCGCTCCACCTATGTCCCAGTCTTGAAATATGGATGTGAGTCATGGGCAATGACTACAACCCACAAAAGCCAGATCCAAACCTCAGAAATGAGGTATCTGAGGAAGGTGGTTGAAGTAACAAGAAGAGACATGGTCTGCAACCAGACGATATGTCAAGGCCTAAAATCCCACCCCCTGCAGACCCAAGTAGAACAGTCCCAACTAAGATGGTTTGGCCATGTCTGCAGAATGGGAGAAGATCGGCTACCATGACAAGCATGGGAAACAAAGAGCCAGGGATCTAGACCCCCAGGACGACCCAGAGTCCGCTGGGAGGACAACATTAGACAATCTTTGAAGGACCAAGGACTAGAATGGAACCAGGCCAGGAGGAAGACAGCCGATAGGATAGTCTGGCGCTCTCTCTTCCAAACCTCTACACCTCACGGTAGAAGGGGAACGACTAAGTAAGTAAGCTGAAATATAAATGTCCATTTTTTTTTAGCTGTAGCATTAAGACTAACCACAATAAAAACATTCTTCAGATAAAGCATGATACACAGCCAATATTACATTCTAAATACTTTTGTGTAAAATACACTTAATTTAGGGATATATTTATATGTCATTTAAACAAACAAAAAAATGAAAAACTACATAATTTAGCAATGAAATAGTTACAGAAAACAAAAATTACATGTCATCATAATATTTTATTTTGTAAATCTTCTTCAGCTTTCTCAATATAAAAAAGCAATTTACTACCAAACACTATTTCCACGTGTCTCCAGAAATGTGAAACTCTATGCCATGCACTACAATAGGAACTCTTCTGATCATTAGAAGTGTTCCCCAGGCAGACATGCACTTCAGAACTTCTCTTTTTTAATATTTCTGAGGAAAGGGGGTTTCAGGGGAGGGTTTGGTGACATAGTTTGTTCATGACTTTATAGTGTCATCTTCATTTTCTGTTATTTGTTTGCCCTGTCGGCATGGCAATAGATCCCACTCCACATTGCTTGGAGTTTAAGAAGCTGACTCATCTCTCCTGAGTTTATTCATTCTGTCACTAGTAATCGCTCTCTAGTCTGAAATTCCCAGTTGTGTCTTGTACATTTCTATGGTGTCCATATCTTCTTGCGTGTCCTCTTTATCTCCTGTCCAACATTTGTTCAACATTCTACAAGCTAAAAAAACAGTTTATAAAAAAGAACAAAAATTCAAATATAAAGATTAGTGAGGATATTTTTCGAAAGTGAGGATCTGGTGAGGTTCTCATAATGCATATTGATGCTGACAGATGAATAGTGAATTGGGTATCATCCCAGAAACCCCAGGCTTTCCTTCCATTCTTCCCCTTTTTAACAACTTGATAGATGTGAGAGACTGCCTCTTAGGACAGGGAGGACACAAACACATACACACAAAATGTTATTCATTTAAAAAAAAAAACTGAATTTTACAATTTTTGTTCAAAAAAAGCAAATGACTGTAGAAAAAAAAAAAGAAAGAAAAGAAAGCTTACAGAAAGATAGAGAACAGCAAGGCTCTAACAACACAAGAGAGTTCACATAACCAAATTTGTTAGGAAAAACTAAGAATACAGAGAAACTGGAGGCCATTGAGAAGTAGTTTCCAGAAGGAAGAAAGCGATGATGACTATTACAAAGGGCTATTTAAGATTCCTCCATGTCTTATGATGTTGATTTTATTTCATATTGATGGGTGTTTACATAGATAACAGAAGTATATTTTTATAGATGCAAATACACAATTTAAATTTCATTTGCCCATCTCTGAACATAGCAATGCTCGAGTAATAAACTCAAATGTAAAATTGTTCTCACATCTCCATTTTTAAAGAAGTTGATCCTTCGGACATCCAGGTGATCTTTTTTGAGGTATGTGGCCACATGATCAATCATGCATTCCATACCAAAAATGGCAGGAGCAGTACCTGGGAAATATCGATTGATAAATTTATATTGATAAATTTAAATTGCAGTTTATATTTTTTTTAAAGCAAAATAAATGAATGAATAATCAATTTTAATTTGGGTCAGATGAACTTGAAGATGACTGGAACATGCCACATTGTGAGAAACAAGTGAGAAGAAAAAATGTGAATCAATCATGAAAAATAAATACATAAATAATTGTTCTTAAATTCTCAAATACCTAGCAAAAACCCGTCAAATTTGACGGGTTTTTAATTATATTGTGCTGGTTCCGTTCCCAGATGAGCAGATAGAAGTAAATTCTTAGAGTGTTTTTGGTTTCTTTCCATTATTCAGTGTAATCAAACTGTTCATGAACACCATCATTTGAACGCTTTTCTTTGTTGATTGTAACTATTTTCAGGAGAGTATATATAATGGAAACAATACAAGTTTTCAACATGGTGGCATTCCTCAGCTGTGACCAACGTACACACGGTGTGAGAATTATGTTATTTTAGATTTATTTAAAAGTTTCTTTGATGACAACATTTCGTGTGAAAGTGCGTGGATTGTTTTCAAAGAGTGTTCCCTGATAATAAGTGGTTTTAACACAAACTTTCAAGTTTTCATTGCTTTGTACATCGGGTGAGGACGACACAGCTGGCGGGTACGAAAATACAATTCACTTTGGTATGTTATTGGCTCAAGCTCGCCAATTTTTACGCACTTTTTCTTTGTCGAGCGCTACTAAATTTTGTGAAAGAATTAAAAAAAAATTAAAAAAACCCAAAGTATTTGTTTTATATAACACCCATGCCACACAAACTGCACACCATGAGTTACACACTTTTTTTCTGGTGCGAGTTACTATTTTGACTGAGACCGACTGACGTAACATACATCGGTAATTATGTTAGTTGGGATATGAGGACAACCACTCATTGTAGCAAAGGAAGCTAGCACCAACGCAGTTCACAGGCTCTGGAAGTTGTGGTTTCTGTTGTAATTTGTTTGTTTCACTTGATCAGACTGTTAACAATATGTAGGTAAACGGTAAGGATCCCGTTACACGCCCATTGAGGCATATTTGGAATATGGTGTTAGGCCCATATTTTCTTGACCATCGGCACACTAGGGGTGATGTGGTCAGCATCATGCCGGCCGCCGTAACCTTCACAGAGTTGCTCTAGTACGCAATTACGGTCTAAAAAATCCCACCTCAGCTGGGGATCGAACCATGGACCACTGAGCTAGGAAGCCAGTGCACTAACCACTGTGCTACCATGGCTCTGTTAACATTATGTACAGCCCTCCATTAGCTGCTATTATGGCATGTTTGATAGGGCAGAGCTCCCAACATTTAAGCCTCAAAAGCCATACATTATCATTACATTTAGTAGCAATCAATATGTACCAGTATGTGTTTAAAAACAAATGTAAAGGTTGTCTTGTAGCAGATACATACTGTTATTGAGGGGTGAAGTGTTAGATACTTCACTTATATTATGTCTCAGATTTATGTGGTGTGACCAGTCTCATTGCTCACTATATTTGCCTTCTCAAACTTGAAAGCAGAGTCAAGTATCCATTTTTACTGCTGGTTGACTTCTGACTTGACTCATGTATCAAGGAGATCAAGGAAGTACTAACAATGTACATTATTTGAACTCAGTCTGCTTGATTAAAAATAACAATGGCATGGTCTATCGTGACAAAACTCATCTGGAAAAAACTGCTTGAGAACTCTTATTGAAGCACAAGGTTGCATACCATCTTTTCTGAAGCACAAGATCTTTTGAAATTGCTCGTATTCTCTACTGTCCTGTTAAATGAATTCCTTGCATTCAGCCAATCACATTACAACATATACATCATGTGATCTGTTATATTAAATTGCGTTCTAAATAGTCGTGGTCTCACAGAAGTTGAAGCTTGACTGAGAGTCTATTCATGGAAAAACAGCATCATTTTTCTTTTTCATACACTCTCTGACGTCTGCTTGAATATGTTCAAAGAAAGCAGTAGTCAGCTTAAGGCAAAATAATATTCATACATTCTCACCTTGCACATATTCTACATCTTCTATTCTAAATACAACTTTTGTAAATACCTTCCTGGCTGCTGCTCTTAATTTAGCAACAGCTAAAATTACCTACATTCTTTTATAACTAAATTAAGTCTGATGCAAAATACCATTAACACTTCTACATTCTGAGCAAATGCTTGTTGATCATGCCTTTATTTACAGTTTTTCCTAAGTAAAGTATCAATTTAAATGAACAAAGCATTTTTTAAAATTGCTTCAATAAATCAATACACTTTAGCTCCTCAAAGAGCATATGCCTTCAACAAACACATGCCCAGTCCTCCTATCACGTGCCATCAGCTCAAGCTCTTTCCACATTTTCCTCACCATTTTCACTTCTGTCTTCAGTTCTCTTCTCTGTGTGTTTCTTGGTCTACCTCTGCCTCTCTTACCCTGGGGTTCCAGAATAAGGACTGCTTTGTAATGCTATCCATAGGTTTCCTCAATGTGTGTCCTATCTATCGCTGTCATCTTCTTCTCATCTCTTGTTCCACTGGCAAGTCTGAAAAAAAAGGAAGAAACTGTACATGCTACTCACCTGGTGCTCTGACAGCTGCACTGACTGGCTTGTTGGTTTTTACTGGCTGCACAGTCCAGGACCAGTTGGGGCATTTATAAACTGAATGATTATACAGAGAAGAGAGATTAACACAGACATTAACTAAGTGAAATCAGAAATTGGAATTAAAATGAAAATGAGATATGTACCAAATTGATTAACTGTTTTTAAGCCATATGGCATGTCAAGATATGGAACATTATTTTCCCACAGGCTTGTAGTCAAATCTCATCTCTCCTTTGTACGATATTTAAAAAAATCTTACTTGTGTACAAGACGACATGAAATGATTCACCACTCAATTTACAGATATTTAATATATTGTGAAATAATTTCTTACAAATATTTATGTTTACTGCTTATTTTAAAAGATAATCTGAGGCAAACAAATTGGCATCCATACTGGTATATATTTGCCATTGACTTCTCTGTCTATATTTGTCATTATCACCTTTTTGTAACTGTGGCTGACGAAGGCTGAAATCCAAAACATCCCATGTTTCCTTGTATCGTTAATTTGTAAAACTAATTCCATACCATTTTCTTTTTTAATTGATATGTTACATTCATAGCTTTGGTAAAATCTAAACACTGCTTGGAACAAAAAGAGTTAAGGGGAAGAACATATGTAGTGTTTGAGTAAACCTGTAGTTTTATCAAGGAAAGGAAAAAAAAAATTAAGGAGTAGGAAGGAGGAAGTACAATTTATATGAAATGAAGAGTGACTAGAATGCAGAATAAACGAATAAAAACAAGACAAAGAAGAGAAATATAATTTGAAAATGCATGTTTAATAAGGCAGTAAAGGGAGTTAAAAATAACAGTGAAAGCTGAGGTTATCATGAAGGAGGAGATAGAGTGAAAGACAATGAGAAGGGGAGAAGAGTGAGAAATGAAAGTGTGAGATCCATGACAACAACCATTGTCAATGTGGCCTGTATCAGCTCCGCTAGAAAATGACAGAGCTCCAACATCAGCATAACCGGTGGCAATAATAGCCAGGAGCTTGCCATCATCATCAAACCCAACCTGGAAATAACATTTTATGACATTTTCTGTTAAAATTCTCTGAAGCATGTAGCCTAATATGTAAATAACAGGTTAAAATTAATGTTTGCAATAATTAAAACTTATCACTGGCCTATGTCAAAAACTGAGGCTAGTTATGGTAAAATAATGACAGACAAAAGTCTGGTGAGGCTGGTTATGCTAGTTGATAAGTTTTAACCACTATTTATTGGGAGCCGTGCTGGTGTAATGGCTACGGCGTTGTACTGGCGACCAGGTTTTTCATGGTTCAAACCCGGGCGTCAGCGTTTGAAGGAATGTTTTACGACCGGAAATTTGACTGAATATAACCTAAACGGCTCCTGCACAATAAATCCCATGTGGATGGGAAGGAGCAAAGCTCCTGACCGGGTTGGAAGGAAAGTCCACTGACCCCCAGCCTTGCAATGACATGTCATTGGGCCAAAAGAGCTGGAAAGCTCGAGTGCCACTGGTTAGAGAAAAAAAAAAACAAAAAAAAAAAACCACTATTTATTTTTTTGGTAATATTTTTTTGTATCCCTAATAACCTTACAATTACAAAACATCTAATTTGATCTAACTATCCAAGGTATTGTCGGCGTCTGTGGCCTAATGGATATGAACGCAGTTTCATAATCCAGATATACCAGGTTCGAAACTTGCTGCGGGCGGTTTGGTAGCAGATCGCTTTGTGTGGATTTTTAACAATGGTATAAGCGCCGTACCATTCAGAAAGCAATGGCAAACTACTGAATGAAAAAAATTGCCTAGAAAAATCACAAACAGCCAATAAAAGCTGGGGTTGATTGCCACGTCCTGTAAAGGATAAGCAACTAACTTATCCAAGGTATTGGTTGCATTCTTCTTAGGGGACACCTCTCTGCTGCCTCTACTTTCTTTCCATCTAATTTTTTTATTGTCAACATCTCACATCCCTAAAGTAATATAGGAACTATATGGCATCTTAATGCTCTCTTGATCACTGCTACTGGTAGTATTTTTTAGTTTATTATTATTTTAGTGAGTGCTGGTAAAAATGTTCTTCATACTACAAAAATCCTCAAACAGATCACTGTCAATTGACACAACAGTAACCATTAAGACTACCACACGTGTTGAGTTAATCTACAAGTAATTCTCATGCCACATCTTATATTATTCAGCCAAATAACTTTGATTATGAACTTGTTACTTTTGTTAAACTTGTTTATCCACATTATAGCAGCAAACGTTATTGCAGCTCTGATAATTGTTCTGTCTGGACAACAGACTGTAATGCCAGTTTTTAGGTTTTGTTTCATTTATAGCATTATTTATAACATCATTTATGATGGAAAGCACTTCCTTTTCTTCAAACTTGGATCAGTGATCTAACATGCATATGTTTCTCTTCTCTTCTTCTGTCCTTAGCCACCGACCGTCAAAGCAGTCAGTGGCCATTACGCCTAGTGGCGTCTTAGGGCAACAGCAGATAGGTTTTCTTTGCCATTGTTTCCCATCACGCCTATTGGCGTCTTTAGGGCAACGGCAAATCAATCCATTTGCTGTTGTTTTCCGTAATCGAAGTGACTGGCAAACGGGTGATCAGCCCGTTGGTATGCATATGTTTGTACTTGTAAATTTACAGTTTTTAGAGCACATTTTCAAAATCACCATGCCAACCACTTGTAGCAGTCTTCACTTGTTGATTTCAGACGAAGCAAAGATGGTTTTGTCTACTGGATCTTTGGCCATATAATTTAGTCTGAGTTCTTTTCGTCTTCACTTTATAGGTATTATTCCTGGTGTTGAATAGTTCTCAAAGTGTTTTTATATTCTGTGAAAATAATTATTTCGTGAGGATTCCAAAACAAAAAACTAATTATATATTATTATAATATTTTTGTATGTGATACATTAGGGGTTTTCCTTTGTGTATTTACTTGCAGAGCATTGCCACAAGCTGATAAGTGTAACTTTTTAAACATTATTCTTTAAAATGTTTATGAAAACATTTATACACCATTCATACCAGTAATCTACATACATTTACCTTCATATTCATGTATAACATCAAAGATTTGAATGTACATGAATATCATAAAATGTATTTTCTAAGAGCCCACATTTTTCCTTAGTGCTAAAATAGTGAATTTTCTGTGGAAATTTTTTTAATATGTTCATTTACTTTATCATCATTGTAAAAGTACATCACAGCAAATGCTCATGACACCAGCAAGTGATCATACATAATTAATCATCATTAAAATGAAAAAAATAAAAATACATATTTATTTGTCTAAACAGAGTCGTAAAGTGCTTTTTTTTTCTTCAAATTACTTACTTCATATTCATAGATATAAAAGGTTCTCTTTCCCTGGAACTGCATGTTAGTGTGGAGGTCAAGGTTAAGCAAAACTGGACTGTGGATAGAAGAGACATACAGAATTATGATTACCAGAAACAATAACAAATTAGTAGTTTCTACTTTTATTTTCTCTAATATTTTCCATTACCTTAACAAAGAATAAGGCTACTGCACCCTCTGGCATGTTGCGAAAGGTCATTAATCTTAGGTTGCGCATGGTGCTCACAACCTGATCAGGTAAACAAAATCACTACAGAAACCAATGTTGCAAAAATACATAAATTAGCATTACCATTGAATATTTTGGAACAATTGTCTCAAATTATTAACTACCAAAGTTAAATAATCAAGGATAACTAGAAAAATATATACTTTTTGAATTTTTAAAATCGGTTACTAAACATAAAAGTAATCTACATTTTTGTTCTTTAACAAAGTAATTTTAAAGAAAAATTAAATCTCTTCCTATAATTTAACATTCTCATAATTGCACCAAATTTCTAAAATCTTTTAAATAATAATAAAAATTGAGTTTTATTACTAAACAAATCAAAATTAGCACATTTATGTATTTCAAGGTAAGGA
This sequence comes from Oreohelix idahoensis, assembly GCA_024509875.1. Taxonomy (NCBI): domain Eukaryota; kingdom Metazoa; phylum Mollusca; class Gastropoda; order Stylommatophora; family Oreohelicidae; genus Oreohelix; species Oreohelix idahoensis. The sequence goes on along the minus strand of JAMPIV010018687.1, from coordinate 42,235 downwards.
ATCAGTTTGCTTACTCAAAATTGCAATATCATTCATATTTAATAGGCAGTTTGTACAATTACTCACAGTGTTTAAACATATACAACACATTCTAAAAAGCACTTATTCAAGTTGTCAAAACATCATAGGACTTAACACACATGTGTAATTTAAATGACACATAATTTCTGCAGTAGTGACTGACAATATTATAGTTTAATTGTCACATTCACGAATCACAATATCATGTATTTTTAACTCTTACTATATGTGAGCTAAAACCGCGTTTTTACGCGCTAGTTTTGCTATCGTTACAGTCGCGCGCCAGTGTAACTGGTGAGCCGTAAAATTGGTACTAAACCCGCGCCACTTCACGGGGCTTGCCGGATAGTAAGAGTTAATGAGCTCACTGGCATAATTTATTCACAGTTGTAAAATCATGTACACAGACTAAAACTCCTCTGTGACACAAGATAGTAATTGTATTTGTCACAAAACTTCTTCCCCAGTATAATGGGCTAGGATGACTCTCCAAATAGATGACATGGGATAGATTTTGTGATGCATCTTACTGTCTAATATTTGGTGTATAAATTGGATGGTACACCTGTGTGTTGCCGGGGCCCGAAAGGGGAGCAAAGAATAGTAACACTGCACCCTACCATGCATGTCGTAAAAAGCGACTAAGGAGGGTTTGGGCATGGGGCTGTTTACCCCATCCCGTAAAAACTTCGCACAGTGGGCTGATCACCTGCTTGCCAACCAATCTGATTACGGAAACAGCGATAGATTGTTTGGTCTGTTTTTGTTCCACAAAGATGCCACTAGGCGTGGTGAAAACAGCGATAGATTGATCAATTTGTTGTTGCCCTAAGACGCCACTAGGCGTACTGGCCACATACTGCTTTGCCGGTTGGTGGCTAAGGATGGAAGAAGAAGAAGAAATTGGATGGACAGTCTCACTCAAGACAGAACATTCACAAATAAATAACTTGACAGGAGTTTGGATCACAGTTCCATACATATAATCTCAACAGCATAGTCCTGGGCATCCGGAAAAATAGTACAAAATACTTGAAACACCAGAATATGTGGTAGTACAGTCATCCTAACGTATTGGCAGCCACTGCATTCAATGTAAGTGGGGCATTCACCCATCACACATATATCTCTCTGATCTGATCACCAGGCATCCAAATTCATCCAGAACTTCACAGCACAGGAAAACCAGAAGAACTTCACAGCACAGGAAAACCACAATGCACATATAGTGTTGATACATACAGATTTTTTACTAAAGCTCCTGTTAGGCTTCAAAACACTGGAACAGCCAGGGTCTTATAACATAGGCCTCTTCTTGGTGGGGGAAAGCAAACAACGCACATGCAAAAAATAACATATAATGGTCTTACCATAGACCTCCTCCTGGCACTGGAAAATGACGCGCCTCTTAATTCATCCACTTCCAAGCGCGGGACAGGACACAATGCACAGGTAAACAATAATATATGGCCTTGTAGATACACATTACTCGGGACATCGTCGTGTCAAATCCAAAGTATAATAATCAAAAGTCACAGACACTATTCACATACTCTACAAGACACCGACCGTCTCCGACGATGGATGGCCACAGACTCCCCTATCAAATCTCAGTATTCTCTCTACCAAGTATGCTCACTGCGTTCACTCTGCATGCTTTTCATAGGTGCACTAAACCTCAATTCACACTTGTAAGCCCCTGAATACTCTTCAGTCATACTGCGTACGTCTAACAGTGAACTTACACATAACACTTCACGCTTGCATACTTTACTAATAATACACATGTAACACCATTCTTCACTCACACACACATGTATACAGGTCATGTATATCATGACAGTATTGACATTTAAACTAATGATATTTATATATATATGCTCCTGTTTAGTCTTCTTAGCAATAGAATAATCACTCTTGGTTTGCTAGGCTAGTCACAGCAGCATTATATCCCCATTGGCCAGTGACTTTTCAGGGTGACCTGGACCTGGCCTTCATGGCTACCATAGCAGTTCCATGGAATAACCCACAACATGCTTCATCCAGGCCCAGCAATCCCATACTTGTCCTGTTTCCACCTCTACATGGACGTGGGGTCGGGCTTTAGGAAGAAACTAATGATAATGCTAATGATAGCTATGGTTGATAGCAATGGGGCTCTGCTCAATGAAAAAACAGCTGTAATGAGAAGATGGACAGAATATTGTAAAGAATTATATAACTGTAAACTTGACACTAACTTAGGCATATTAAACAACATTAAGTGCGAAAACAGGGAACTCGGAAATGCAGCAATATTACGGGAAGAAGTGGAAGAGGCTATATGTTCGATGAAAGGAGGGAAGTCACCGGGTGTGGATAATATCCCAGCAGAGCTCTTGAAATATGGAGGACCAGATATAGTAAAAATCATGACAACAATTTGCCAGAAGATATGGAGTACAAAAAAAAATGGCCAAAAGAATGGACGCAGTCATTAGTAATACCGCTTCCAAAGAAAGGAAATCTAAAAATGTGCAAGAACTACAGAACCATTAGCCTTATTAATCATCCAAGTAAGGTGATGTTAAGGATACTTTTGAACAGAATAAAAACAGAAATCAGAAGAAATCTTGTCAGAGGAACAGGCTGGCTTTAGACCAAAAAGAAGTACCTCAGAACAAATCTTCAATATTAGATTACTTATCGAAAAACATCTCCAACATCAACACGATTTATACCATAACTTCATCGATTTCACAAAAGCCTTCGATCGAGTCTGGCATGAAGGCTTATGGCAAGTAATGAGAAAATTCAATTTTGATACCAACATCATAGATATCATTGAAGCACTATACAAGGACGCAAGCAGTGCTGTTTTTGCAAGCAACGACATTGGAGAATTTTTCAAAACAACTGTAGGAGTTCAGCAGGGATGTATCCTGTCCCCAGTGCTCTTTAATATTTATCTAGAACATATTATGCAAGAGGCTCTCTACGATTATAAATCAACCATATCAATTGGAGGCCGACCTCTGTGCAACCTACGTTTTGCTGATGATATTGATCTGATAGCTGGATCAGAATCAGAACTTCAAGACCTTACCTCTAGACTGGAGAAAGTAACAAGAACGTATGGGATGGAAATTAATATAGAAAAAAGCAAGATATTGGTGAATAGCCATAAGAAACATGTTCCGACCAACATTACGTTAAATGGGCAAACGTTAGAAGAAGTTAACACCTTTAAATATCTCGGGTCCACTATATGCAGTGATGGAAGATCAATTAAAGAAATCAAGACAAGACTTGAGATGGCCTCAGCTGCCATGACAAGGTTGAATGTGATCTGGAAAAGTAACATCAGTTTTCCTGTGAAGATCAAATTATACAAATCACTTGTATTATCTATTCTCTTGTATGGGTGTGAGAGCTGGACACTCACTGCAGATACGGAGCGAAGGATTCAGGCTTTCGAGCATAAATGTTATAGAAGAATTTTGCGCATTTGCTATAAAGAGCACAAAACAAATGTCTATGTTAGAGAGAAGATAAACACCTATGCAGGCCACCAAGAACCACTTTTGTCAACAGTAAAACGTCGAAAGCTTGCCTGGTTTGGGCATGTAACTCGTCATGACTCCCTTTCGAAAACGATCCTTCAGGGAACAGTCGAAGGTAAACGGAGAAGAGGAAGGCAGAGAAAATCCTGGGCTGATAACATCAAAGAATGGGCAGGACACGGTTTTTCCACACTTGTACGCATTGCTGAGGATAGAGAGCAGTGGAGGACCCTGTCTGCTGATGCTTCCACCATGGCACCCCTACGACCCATGACGGGTTACGGGCTGAGATGAGATGAGCTATGGTTACACTTTGGTTTTTGTTGCATTTTTAAGGTGTTTGGGTTAATATTAAATTGACCTTTTATGTGTTAGTAGTAATATGTTTATACACCCCACTTCACCTTCACCCCACTCACCATTTGATATTAATTTTTGTTATATACTGTTTTATTATTATTTTGTTTAGTTCCCTAGGTCTGTCTATTCTAAACACCCGTTCTATATTAATAGGTGAATGGCATGACTGTAAATAACCTAATACTGAGATTCTCAGTTATTTATACTTCTTACATCCTAGTGGGGAATGCTCTATATTATTGTCTTATAACATTCTAGAGTCTGACTCAAAATGTCTACTCACCTCTTGGTAACATATGCAGCCACAGCACACATCCCAGCCACAGGTGCATTGTAGGTAATTTTCCCACCAAAACCTCCACCCAGCCTTTGTGTTTCTACTGTTATCCTATAATGAAACTCATTCAATTCAATGATCTTGACACCAGCAGACATAATATGTAATTGTAAGTTTGTTGTAATATTCAAAACTTTCATTTCATTTTTCTAGACATCAGTAGGCCTACATTTTAAAATAATAAATAGTAAAAAAGGAATGCATTACATTTAGCATAAATTTTATTTGTTAGAAATTAAAATTTTAAATCATTAAAATTTTAATTAATTTAATTTGATTGACCTAGAATTTATTAAAATGTCATTATTAATTAAAATTAAATAAATTTAACATATATTTTTAAAAATAAATATTATTTTTTACAACTTTATCTATGAGCACCCGTGTGTTACCGGGGCCCGAAAGGGGAGCAAAGAACAGTAACACTGTACCCTACCATGCATGTCGTAAAAAGTGACTAAGGAGGGTGGGGCATGGGGCTGGTTACCCCATCCCGTAAAAAACTTTTTACCAAAAAACTTCAACAAACATGGACAAGTCAAATACAGAATATAAATCAACTCAGGCGCCCAAGACAGAAGAAGGTCCTCTGGAAAGGAGGCGCATGAAGCAACCCAGAGAAAGCCAAAAGGAGTCTGGGTTGCCAACTAACCTTTTTTCGTCTAGGAAAATCTCCAGGATTGGCACATGGATTGTTCGCACTCTATGTGAACAAGGGAAAACTGCACAGGTAGCAGCAGAAATGTAAATTTTACAGGATTGATATCCTGGGTCTCTGTGAGACATGGTGAAAAGGCATAGAGTGGAGGAGATTGATTACAGGAGAAATGGTGTTGTCCTCAGGACATGAGGAGGAAAAGCCCACCACAGTGAATTGGTGGCAATAATGCTGTCTAGAGAAGCACAGAAGGCACTTATAGAATGGGAAGCAATGGGACCCTGAATTACAACAGCAAGGTTTGAATCAGCCAAAAAGAAAGCAAATATAAACATCACCCAGTGCTATGCACCAACAAATGATAAAGAAGAATCTGAGAAAGAAGTCATTTACACCAGACTACAAAATGTCTTGGACAAAAAGAAACGAAAAGACATCACAATTTTGATGAGGGACCTAAACGCGAAAATAGGAACAGACAACAGCGGCTTTGAAGAAATCATGGGAAAGCAAGGATTGGGTATGATGAACAAGAATGGGGAACTATTAGCTAATTTCTGTGCTTCAAATCAACTAGCTATAGGAGGAAGCATATTTCCACATAAAGAATACATAAAGCAACATGGATATCACCAGACCACAGAACTGAGAATCAGATTGATCACAAATGCTTAAGTAAGTCATTTAGGTCATCATTGCTTGATGTAAAAGTATGTAGAGGAGCAGATGTGGTATCAGACCACCATCTTCTGTTGGCTAAAACAAAATTAAAACTCAAGAAATTCACACGTTTACAGATATAGACAACAGTATAATTTGGGATATCTAAGAAGTCAGGAAATTTAAGAAAAATGTTCAATCATAGTATCCAACAAATACCAAGTACTCCAACAGCTGGAAGATGAAGCAGATATGGAAGGCCACTGGCAACAAGTAAAAAATATATGGAATGAGACATGTTGATAGCATTACAAGGCAGTCCTTGTTCTGGAGTTCACAGGGAAAGAGGCAGAGGTAGACCAAAAAAACACATGGAGAAGAGAACTGGAGACAGAGGTGAAAATGATGATGAAAACATGGAAAGAACTTAAGCAGATGGCACAGGACAGGAAGACTTAGCATGTGTTTGTTGAAGGCCTTTGCTCCTCGGGGAGCTAAAGGGTATTGATTGATTTATCTAAGAGCACAGTACAGTATCTAGATGAAATTCCTGTTGCATCTCTTATGTTGTTCAGCCATTCACTTTATTTGTACTGAATGTCTTGACTTCAATCTCATTTATACATTTTTACTAGTTTCTTCTCTCTAATTCTTCTCACACAATCACTTGTCTCTTACTTATTTTCTGGCAGTCCCAGAACTTGTGATACTGTCTCTATGCAAGCATCCTGCCATTGGGTAGTTGCCATGACATCCATACCACCAGTATCAGTGGGCACACAGAGGGCTGCCTGGTTCTCAAGGTGAAAGTTGTACTGGTCGGAGCAGCGGACAGTTCCACTCACTCTGTGGGGGGCAGCAGCCATGGCCGCTGCAAAAAAAAATATTTGTTAGAGTGTGAAAACTTTATTGATGATGAATATTTTCTGACCACTTGATCAAATCAGCCTAATTTGTTTCCTCTATCTATCTGACACATGATGCTCTCTACCAGACAAGATGGTTCCTCTGAAACCCCCTTAATATAGTTGTGTTTTCTAAGGAAGCTGTTTTGATTCTTGACTGTACAAGGGACCATACGACAGTCTGTCAAAATGGAGGCTGTGGGAGAATTTGAAGTAGACATGATATCAGAACTGTTGAATGACATTTACAGCAGTGGCCACATATCTGATGATCTAATAATGTCATATTCATAGTTATACCAAAGAAACCTGGGGCCAATGAATGTGAAGAACAAAGCACAACTAGTCTCATGTGACCAAAACAAGAATTATGTTAAGAATTATCATGAAAAGATTGAGAAGTAGCATAAAAACAATGAACCAGTGATGAACATAGTAGATTTGTAGAAGATAATGGCACAAACAATGCCATGTATATGATAACAACATATAGAAAGAGCTATAGAAGTAAAAACAGATCTATACTTGTGCTTTATTGATTACAATAAGACATTTGACAAAGTGACATATGAGGAAATTATTAAAATTTTAGCATAAACATCGATGGTAAGACCTGAGAATAATAAAGAACATGTCGTGGCAACAAACAGCAGCTAGAAGAGTTAGACAAATAAGAATGCTCCAGCAGGTAGAAAGAGGTGTTGGATAGGGATGTGTGCTGTCAACTCATCTGTTCAATCTTTGAAAATATAATGAGATCCAAAGATGACATATAAAGGGGGGAAAAAGGGGGGAGTCTTTGTAACACAGGATGGCACTGAAAAAAGTCTGCATAAATTGTGCCTTACATTGAAGGAACAGTAAAAGCCAACCATTTCCTAATATTCTAAGCTCAACAGGAATAAGCCTGAAGACTAAAGCTAAAAAGGGACATGTATTACTCCAGCATTATATTACTCAGACAGATAGAGGTAATAAAACTGCCCACTAAAAGCTACAAGACAGGCAACATATATTTTAATCTCATATCCAAAGAAGACATTGTTCACAATTTAGAAACCAGTATAAACACTGCCCCAGGTCCTGATGATGTACAGTATCATCACATAAAACAGCTCAATGACACAGGCATTAAGAATATGGTGAGGGATTTCAGCACCACGATACAGAAATACTGAGGTGTCGGAAGACTGGCTACATAGTTACGTACAGCCACTTCCTAAACCTGGTAAAGACCCCACACTTCTCAGCAGCTATAGAATTATCAAACTGCAGAATGTCTGTGGTAAATTACTAGAAAAGATAGTTGCGAGAAAAATAATGAACAACCTCGAAAATGTCCAAATCATCTCTGATACCATGGGAAGCTATAGACCCATGAAAGTAACATGGGTAACACTGGAAAATTTGCTTATGTGTATGAGGGGTTCCAGGGTAAATGAGAAACATCTAGAGGATGCTTAAAACAGTGTGAACTTTGAAACCATAATGAACTGTGTAAGCACTTGTGGTGTTTACCCTTGGCTAACAAGATGGATAGCGCCTGCCTTAATTGAGAGATCAGTTGCATTTTCTTTGTGAACATGGACATCAGAACCAATGTGCATCTGCCTGGGACTACCCCAAGATTCTCTATTATCACTGGTGCTGTTTAACATCTACACAGCTAAAGTAGCCACTATTCAGCCAACGGGATTGGGAAAAACATTGACTTTTGCAGATGACATACTTGTTTACAAAACAGTCTTTGACCAACAGGAAGTGGTCAATAGCATACATGGGACACTACATGAGGTGTTTAAATGGTGCAAGGAAAAACTGGCTCTAAAGTAAATCCCAACAAGGTTTGCATGATGTAGTGCTCCCTGAACAACTCCATTGTGAAAGTAAACCTTCCAAATATTACTCTCAATGGGCAAGAACATTGAAAGGCAAGACAAGCTAAAGTACTTTAGAGTATCATTTTATCATGGGCTATCATATAAGCCACCCGTGTGTTACAGGGGCCCGAAAGGGGAGCAAAGAATAGTAACACTGTTCCCTGCAAAGCATGTCATAGAGAGTGACTAAGGAGGGTTGGGCATGGGGCTGGTTACCTCATCCTGTAAAAAATTTTAAACCACAAAAAACTTCAACAAATATGGACAAGTCAATTAAGGAAAATAAAACACAGCCATCCAAGACAGGGGAAGGTCCTCTCACAGGGAGGCGTATGATGCAACTCAGAGAAAGCCGAGAGGAGTTTGTGTTACTGACTAACCTTCTTTCTTCTAGGAGAACTTCCAGATTTGGCACCTGGAGTGTTCGGACATTAAACGAACGGGGGAGAGTGGCACAGGTGGCAGCGGAAATAAGGGAATATAGAATTGAGGTTCTGGGACTGTGAGAAACAAAGTGGAAGGGGGTAGACAAGAAGAAACTCATCACAGGTGAATTGGTGCTGTCCTCAGGACATGACATAAGTTCACACCACAGTGAAGGGGTGGCTCTTATGTTATCTAAAGAAGCACAGAGGGTCCTCATTGGGTGGGAGGCCGTTGGACCCAGAGTAATAACAGCTACTTTTAAAACGGCTAAAAAGAAGGTGGATGTAGATGTCATTCAATGTTGTGCACCGGCTGGTGACAGGGGGGAGTCTGTGGGGGAGGCATTTTATGCTAGACTACAGGAAATTGTAGAAGGGGTAAAGGGAGAAGACATCGCAGTTTTGATGGGTGGCATGAGTGCAAGAGTAGGTGTGGTCGGCGCCGGCTTTGGGGAGGGGGGGGGGGGATATCATGGGAAGACATGGGCTGGGAGTGGTGGGTAAAGGTAGGGAACTGTTCTCAGGCTTCTGTGCTTTGGGTCAACTGGCTGTGGGAGGAAGCGTGTTTCCACGTGATAGAGTGCACGGGGCGGCATGGATGTCGCCGGACAATGGGGCGGAAGGTCAGATTGATCGTGTGTGCATAGACAGGAAGTTTGGGTCATCATTGCGGGATGTGATGGTATGTGGAGGAGTGGATGTGGCATCAGATCGCCACCTTCTGATGGCCGGGGTGGGAATGAGGCTCAGGAGATGTGCAACAATGCAGGATTGTAGACAGCAGTTTGGTGTGGGACATCTGGGAAATCGGGAGGCAGGAGACAGATTTGCGGTCGCGGTGTCCAATGGGTTCCGGGTGCTTCGGCGGCTGTAGGGTGTAGAGGGTGCAGAGGACTATTGGCAGCGGGTCAAAGCGGTGTGGAATGAGACGTGTGAGGAGGTGCTGGGGAAGGGGGAGTGACGGTAGGGGACATGGATGGCGGCAGAGGCCATCAGTGAGATAAAAGATGGAGAGGGCAAGAGAGCAGATATGGACACGGGCAAGGTCAGAGGTTCCGGGGCCAGGGCTCGGGGGGGGGGGGGGGGGGGGGGGGGGGGGGGGGAAGGGGGGCGGGGGGGAGGGGGGGGGGGGGCGGGGGGGGGGGGGGGGGGGGGGGGGGGGGGGGGGGGGGGGGGGGGGGGGGGGCACAGGGGGGCAAACGGGGAGGTAAAAAGAGGTATCAAAAGAGACAAGAGGAAGTGTATTGGGGAGTTGGGGATGCTGCGACTGGGGGAAATGTGAGAGAGCTGTATGGCAGCACAGGGGGGGCTGACAGGGAGATGCAGGCAAGCGGGTTGCCTCGTGAAAGACAGGAGTGGAAAGCTGCTCAGCAGTGTGCGGGAGCAGATGGGGGGGAAGGGGGGGGGGTGACAGAATATTTTGAGGACCTTCTCGGTGGGCCGGCTCAGCATGGCCCCCCCTGGTGTCCAGCTGGCTGGGGGGAGCTGCAGATTGGCGGTGGGGGACCAACAGGGGAAGAGGTAGTAGAGAGAGCCATGGGGCTTCTAGGAGATGGAGGGGTGTCTGGGCCTGATGGAATTCCAGTGCAGGCCGTCGGGGCGGGTGTCGACATGGCTACAGGGATGTTATATAGGTTGCTTGGTGCGGTCTGGGACGGGGAGGAGATGCCGGCGGGATGGAAGGGGGGATGTCTGGTTGGGTTGCCTGGGAGGGGAAATTTGCAGAGTGCACAAATTGTAGAGGACTGGTGTTGCTATCAGTGCCAGGAATGGTATTAAACAGGATTATCCTCGAGAGATTAAGTGAGTCCGTGGACAAGAAACTGAGAGATGAATGGGCAGGTTTTCGACAAAACAGATCTTGTATAGACCAGATGGCCACTTTGGGAATAATGGTTGAGCAAGGTCTGGAGTGGAGTTCACCACTGTACATCGGATTTGTGGACTACGAGGGGGCATATGGCAGTGTGGACAGAGAGTCACTTTGGAGACTGGTGGGGATCATTGATTTAGTAAAGAATGCATGTGAAGACGTGACATGCGGAGTTCTTCGTGGGGGATAGCTTGCAGAACCTTTTGGGATAGGAACAGGAGTACGACAGGGATGCCTCTTGTCTCCATTTCTTTTCTTGCTTGCAACGGACTGGGTTGTGAGGACATGACGGCACACAACGGAGGTGAGAAATCAGGGTGGGGCTTCTCTGCTAGAGTAAAGGGCAGAATCGTCGCTGAACATAGCAGGGCTTACATGATAACAACTTCCAGCTTGAGAATGAAGGTAGAGGCTGCTGCTGCTGATATCTGTTAGGTTCCCATGCAGGGGATGTCTTTTGTTCATGGTTACTCGCATATAAGTTTTCTTATTTCTTAATTCATGGATTACAGATTCATCAGTGCACACAATGACATCATCATCCCCAGCATGATCATTTATCAGCTGATCAATTTCCTGCTCTGCCCTCCCACTGGCCCAAGTACTGCACTCTCTACCAAGGCTGATGATGATTTGCTGGTAGTTCATCCAGTTCTCACCTGACTTACTCCACTCTTCTTCCTTGAATATATTTTTAAACCGTCGTCACCTATCTAATAGTTGCCTCTGCCTGTGCCATCCATGACATCCTCCTCTTTTTTGTTGCTCCTTTGATATCTGTTAGGTTCCCATGCAGGGGATGTCTTTTGTTCATGGTTACTCGCATATATGAATCTAATTTACAGCAATCCAGGCATACGTCGCAACACCATAATAGTGATGCAGCCTTAAAATGACTGTCTAAAACTTGATTAACAAAGGCAGTTATTGTATCCATGATTCAGAAGGTCCAAAGTGGATGGCTCTGGCATGAGTGGAATATTTCAATAGGAACTTTGAATCTTCAGGACCTGGTTTGGATCTACTGTCCTGGTCACACAAGGGTAAGCGGCCATGAAAGATCTGACAGACTAGCTTCAAGAGCATCCATAGAATGGATATGGAGAAGGGAGAGATACTGAGGACATATATTGATCACCTATTAGGGAATGTCATTGCAATTGATGAATCATCACAATTTTTATAAAATGCTCTAACATAACTTCTGAGTTACTGTCTGGCATTTAGTAATTATTTAAAATATATAGACATAAATTAGCCATAATAATGTCTTCGTCTTGTGCATTCAGTTTGTTAGTCATGCTAAATCAGCATTTCTGTCATCAGGACAAAGTCCACTCTTTTCCAGGCCCATGCAGCAGCTCTAAAGCTTCTACCTCAGTGCTGCACCCTCTGGTTAAATCTGATATTATAAGTCATTGTGGGCTGAGCAGTTTTTGAGAATGTATTCAGGGATCTGGATTCTGGTTCAACATGGACATTCATTACTGTGGGATATCCTGAGGCCAGAGAGATAGCCTATTATTTGTTCCAGCAAGCTGTCATGAGGAAAAGGATGGTCTTCTGGTGCCTATGAAGCTGGTGCGCTGAGTTGGATCTGTTATCTCTATCCCTTTCTTTCTTCCATTGTTAGTTGTGCTGGTTATGGATTTTGGTTTTGGCCTCTCGATAGGGCAAGGGGTGGCTGAATAGCTAAATTTTACTACCGGGCTCTAGATTCAAAGCATGAGTTATTTTATTCCCAGTGAAGGGCAATGACTGAGGATCTTTGAATAATGTTAAGCTCAGATCTTGATTTCATGCATCATGTTTTAATTTCTGGTGTTTTGTTCACAATGTAATTACAGTAACAGAACTAGAACTGGGATAGGCACAAAGTTAAACAATTTCAACTTTCTAGTTGAAAGGCTATCATTGTGTCCGACTCTTAGTCCATGCTTCGGAAGGTTCAAAGTGGTTGGTTGCGGCATGAATGGAAAACATTCATAGAAGCTTCCAGTCTACAAGAGCTGGTGTGGATATACTGTCCTGGTCATGCTGGGGTATGTGGTAATAAAGAGCTGACAGACTAGCATCAAGAGCACCCATAGTGGGGACACTGGATATGGATAAGGGAGATAAACTGAGAACAATTAATGATTGCCTGCTAGAGAATGACACTGCAATAGATGAATCATGAAGATTAAGACTGTTGGAATTTGGCATCAAACGTAAAGCTAGTAGAGATGGATGTATGAGAGGATGCATCTGTCGTGTTTACAACCAGCGAGCTACAGGACCAATTAGCATTCACACTCTTCGACATATTTTGATGGAGACTGAGCACCTATGGGTTTGCCCGGAGTGCAATGATGTCAATTCTGCATAACAATAACTTTCTAGTTATATTTTCAAGATACAATTAAATAATAACCATTTTCTGATTATGTTCTCAAATTGCATGATGACAAACTGTTGTTTATGCTATTTATACATGTCACCCCCGTGGAGGTGAAAAACCTGTACAAAAATCCGAAAAAACTGTAGCCTACAACAATATATTAAATAAAGAACCATACAAAGAAAATAACCATACAAGGACCATTTTGTTCTTTGAAAAACCAAAATAGCATTTTTATTCACACATGCTTTTGTGTAAGTTTTTGTTTACTGTGTTTTCCTTGTTTGTACATTTGGTACAATTCTTCACGCTGGATATAATAGGAAACTCAACACGGAGCGTTACAACAGGAGGTGGTCTGATCATCAAAAAAGTTTCCAGTGTTGGCCAAATGTTTAGGCCCTTTACTAATCTCCACTATGACTTTTGCTGTGAACCCATCATATTTCAAGTCTGTGACCAGATGAACCAGAACTAGTGTGTGTTTAGGTCATAGGTTTCCTACAAAGTCACAAATTTTAACAAAATTATGTTGACTGCCTCCTATGTTTGATCTGTCAACAATATTATTAGGCCTAAGTCTTTCCCTGGATTCATTTTCATCTGGATTCATGAGTCTAAATCAGGCCCATAGTGAATACCCACATCTATTTCAGCCGCATCATCATCTTCCTGATCAAAATACAAGTCAGCTCTCAGCTCCCAAAACAAAAATTCACACCCAGAAAGCCATGATGTTAAAAAAAAGAAGACAATCGAGAAAAATCAAAATATTGATCGATTCAGAAAACAACTTCAGAAGACGGAAGATTCATGCGTACCGGAAATACTCAGGTCTCACTAAACACAGAGTTCCCACTCTAAATTTTTGAATGGCAGACTTTGCTAACTGGCGTTTTTGGCCTAATCAAATTGTAAAGGGTTAATAATTAGGCAAAAACCTGTACAGAAAGTATATACAGGTTTACTTATATGAAAATGACAAAAGCCTGTACAGAATAAGGGTAACTCGTTCTACTTGGAATGTATGGCTGTTACATTCATTGATGAATCCTGATTTATTTAATAAATATACAGTAACCAAAACATTATTAACACATACTGAATTAATAAATGAAAGTCACCAGAAAGATAGAAGGAGAAATATCATGAGTGGATAGTGATTACCTAGGCTAAATAGTACTGTCTTGATGGAAAATTGTATTAAGATTGTGAATAATAATTTCTACGAATAAATAACCGTTAATAAATATGTTGATAACTAATTCTATAAATTATCTAACAGTGATGTTCACCTGTAGCATTGCCTTCGGTAGCTGGTCCAATCTTGTTAAAGAAAGATTTTTTCTGAATAGCCTCTTCCACATCTGTAAGGGCTGGTTGGATGTCTGTGTATGTAATCTGTACCCCATATCTGGCACTTTGAGCTGTAACTTCATCCTCTGGAAATGTAAATGCCTTAACGTTTCAAAAGGTGAAGAAGTTCAAACAAAAGGAGCATAATACCTGAATAATCATTTATTCTTTTCATAAGGAAAATTTTCTAATTTTATGTTTAGAAGGTTAAAATTTATAACAAATTCTTAAATGAGATGACCTTAAATTCTTATGAATAACCAACAATGTTTAACTGAACATTCTCATGCAAATTATAATATAAAAATCAATGAAGGTAACACTGCATTTTAAATTATGACCATACAAATTATAGTCCATATAACATTTATAACATGATGATGATGAAAGAAAAAAAAGACCGTTTATAATTATATTCTTCATACCTGCCACAAGAATGCCAATAGGCTGTCCAGCATACAGAATTTGACTTGAGCACAGAAGCTAAAACAGATAAAAAACATTGTTATTTCAGCTTTAAACTGTAACATAGTCCTACAGCAGATATGTTGTTGCTACTTCTGGATGGATGCATGGTATTGTTACTTCTGGGTGGATGTATGTTAGTACTACTTCTGAGTGGATGTATGTTAATGCTACTTCTGAGTGAATGTATGTTAATGCTACTTCTGAGTGGGTTTATGTTAATACTACTTCTGGGTGGGTTTATGTTAATGCTACTTCTGGGTGGATTTAGGTTAATATTACTTCTGGGTGGGTTTATATTAATGCTACTTCTGGGTGGGTTTATGTTAATGTTACTTTTGGGTTGGTGTATGTTAATGCTATCTCTTGGTGGATATATGTTAATTCTACATCTGGATAGGTGTAGATGAATGCTACTTTTGGATGAGCGTATGTTAATGCTTTTTCTAGGTGGGTGTAATAATATTAGCCCCTTCAGTCATAACTGACTATGGGAATATGCCCCTGAGGTGACAGCCCTCAGCTGCTTATTTTCCTGGTGCTCCTTTCGACGTTTTCTCCCCTCCTCTGCTTGTTGTGTGAGCCTCTCTTAGCCCAATCTGAGGTGGCGCCGTAAATAGCATCGCCACTTAGTGCGATCGGCAGCTTCATCCTCCCATGTTGCTGGATCCATGTTCAGTGCCCTCATATCTCTCTTGCACACATCTTTGAACCTCAGCTGTGGTCGCCCAACTGTTCTCTTGCCATCTGCTAATTGTCCGTAGAAGATATCTTTTGGGATGCGACATCTTCCATGCGGCGAACATGGCCAAGCCAGCAAAGTCTGCGCTGTCTAAGCAGTGTATACATACTTTGAAGGCCAGCACATAACAACAACAGCTCGACATTTGTCACTTTTATCTTTCCACGAGATGCTGAGGATGTGGCGTAGACACTGTAAATGGAAGATATTGAGCCTTCTTTCTTGCTTAGCATAGGTCGTCCAGGTCTCGCTGCCATATAGGAGTGTGCTGGTGACGCAGGCATTATCTCCCGCAGCTTTGGTCTTCATTGTGAGTTTAGAGTTTCCCCAAACACGCGATGTGAGGCGGGCAAAGGTAGCTGCAGCTTTGCCAATGCGGCTGTCAATTTCTATATCCAGTGAGAGTTTGTCATTGATGGTAGACCCTAGGTATGTGAAGTAGTGCACCCAGGTGGGTGTATGTTAATGCTAATTATGTGTGGGTGTATGTTAATTCTTCTTCTGTGTAGGTGTATGTTAATGCTATTCTTTGATGGGTGCATAAAAATGCTACATTTGGGTGAATGTATGTTACTGCTACATCTCGGGGGATTATGTTATTGCTATTTCTAGATGGTTGTATTTTAATGTTGCTTTTTTGTCAAATTACCCTCTTCACATTATTATTCAAGTCAATGTCTAAATTTTTTTTTTTTTAACCCATATGACACAAGCAACACATTTTACAAATTATAATTTCAATCCTTACTTCTTGTTTATGGCTTGCAGGTTCTAAGCCATGAGGTCTCCAATCATTCACACCTGGGATGTCAGATGCCTGTATGAACTTTACCACACCTGGAATTTGCTGAGGGCAATATGGATACAAGGAGAATGCAAATATCAAACATTTTTGTTTCAATACTGACTGCAAAACTGATGATGATAGCGATATGAATATAATGTGTTTTTTTTTAATGCTTACGATACTCTAACAATTTATGTAACTATTCACATGTCACTTGTAGATGCACGAACCTTATCCTGTACAACAAATTGTAGCAGAGTCCACAACCACAAAAGCTCAGAAAATGCTTTGGTACAGACTACTTTGAAAGGTGCTAACATTTGTGATGGCTCCAATGCCCATTGAAGAGACAAAAAAGGAGAAAGGCGAAAAAGAAGAAAGTAAGGTTATTCAACTAGTTTTAATTTTTATTTAATTTTGTAATTTTAATTTAAAAGGATTGGTCAGGGTGTGGCGAGAAAGTGAGGGTCTGGTGAGGTTCTCGTAGTGCATATTGATAATGACAGTTGAACTTTGAATTCGGTGTCATCCAAGAAACCCCAGGCTTTCCCATGCTCTTTCCCTTTGCTAACAACATTACAGATGTAAAAGACTTCCATTTTAAGACAGGGGAGGATACACATACACATTCAAACAATTTTACACTTTTGACTTACTCTATTTTGAATAATTGGAAGGACAAATTAATACCATATTCAGATATCAGAAAACAAATTTATTAGCCATACTATATATCTTAAAATATTCCAATTATACTGGTTTAAAAAATTGATAAAAAACATAATTATACTTCTGTAAACCATTATCAAAATTCCAACCAAAATTAAGAACGAAGCTGAAACTTTTACATAATATATGATGGTTAGGGCATATCGGTTTAAGAGCTAATATATGTTGATATTTTGGTAGATCATGATGTACTTCTTTGTATATTGTACATAAAAAAACCGTAATATTGTCTCCATATGAACAATGTTACAGGTTATAAAAATATATGATGCTAGTAGGGGAGTGAAATAGTATTAGAGACTTCACACATACAAGATCTCAACTTGATCAGGTGGGTTGACCAGTTCACTTCCTGGCTGCTTTTGACTTCCATAATTCAAAAGACGAGTCAGGTACAGTTTGCTAGACTGGAGTGTAACATGACCTGGCTTTGAGCCTCATCATTTTTTCTTGAGAAGTAAGTGCTTTTATCATTGTCCTCTTTAGACACTCTATGTTGAGTGGAAATATTTTTTTTAAATGACTTGCTATTACGAATTTTTTGTCAAAAAAGGAGAAAGATGAAGAAGATGAAAAGAAGGTTTTTCAACTAGTTTTAATTTTTATTCAGTTTTGTAGTTTCAATTTAAAGGATTGGTGAGGGTATGTAAAAAGAAATGAAGTTACGGAAACGACAACAAATGAATAAACTTTGCTGCGTGACGGACATCCGGAGTCTGAGGCTCGTATGACTCAGTGGTGAAAGCCGAAAAGAAGACACTGACATGAAAACGGACGTCCTGACCACAAAACGTGAAACAAGAATAGGATTTTGGAATGTCAAGTCAATGAACGAGACAGGTAAACTAAATCAGGTCACAGCAGAAATAAAAAACTATGGATTACACATTCTAGGGATAAGCGAGAGCAGATGGACAGGGGCAGGAGAAGTTAAAACACCAACAGGAGAAAGAGTACTTTACTCTGGAAGAGAGGATGGACAGCACAATGAAGTCATAGCCATTATTCTACAGAAAGGAATAGAAAGGACATTACTGGAATGGAAACCCATCAACAACAAACTGATAAGATTGAGAGGGAGATTCACCAACACTACAATTATACAATGCTGCGCACCAATGAATGACAGCGATGAATTCTATCAACAACTGCAGAAAGAAATGGAAGACACACCTAGATATGATCTTATCGTAGTAATGGAAGACTCAATACAAAAGTTGGAACACACAATACATATAATGAAAGAGTAATGGGGAAATGCGGCAGCGGAACAGCAAATGAAAATGAGGATAAATTAATAAGTTTCTGTAGTATTAACAGCCTGGTCATTGGAGGAACATTTTTCCCACACAAAGAAATTCACAAGTTAACATGGGAATCACCAAATGGTCGGGACAGAAATCAGATTTTTTTTTTTTTTTTTGCGTTCGCCCGCTAATACTCGAGGCGAAATCTCAGGTTATTATTTTATGTCTAACCTGACATTGATTTTACGTGAGTATCCCTTTATTTCTTGTACAGAGACAGGTATCCCTCGCCATTCAGGCAAATACTCGCCGATTTCGGAGGTACCCATTGCAGCTGGGTCGGCTCAGGAGCCGCCAGTCCCTGGTCGACGACTTACTTACTTACTTAGTCGTTCCTCTTCTACCGTGAGGTGTAGAGGTTTGGAAGAGAGAGCGCCAGACTATCCTATCGGCTGTCTTTTTCCTGGCCTGGTTCCATTCTAGTCCTCGGTCCTTCAAAGATTGTCTAATATTGTCCTCCCAGCGGACTCTGGGTCGTCCTGGAGGTCTGGATCCCTGGCTCTTTGTTTCCCATGCTTGTCGTGGTAGCCGATCTTCTCCCATTCTGCAGACATGGCCAAACCATCTTAGTTGGGACTGTTCTATTTGGGTCTGCAGCGGGTGGGATTTTAGGCCTTGACGTATCGTCTGGTTGCGGACCATGTCTCTTCTTGTTACTTCAACCACCTTCCTCAGATACCTCATTTCTGAGGTTTGAATCTGGCTTTTGTGAGTTGTAGTCATTGCCCATGACTCGCATCCATATGTCAAGACTGGGACATAGGTGGAGCGGTATACAGCCATCTTCGTTTTCTTACCAACCTCTTTCTTGCTGAGGAATCCTCGATTTATGGCCTGATAAAGTCTCCCAGCCGCTGCTTTTCGAGTGGCCAACTCTTCTTTGATGCCCCCCTTTCGGTCTATAATAGCTCTGAGATATTTAAAGTGGTCGACCTGCTCCAGGACCTGTTCTCCCAACTTAATCTGATGTTTTCTTTCTTCTCGTGATATCACCATGGATTTTGTTTTAGAGCTGCTTATGACCATCCCTCTCTTCTCCAGCTCTTCCTTCCAGACTTGCAGGTTGGATTGGAGATGTGTCTCTGATTTAGCAATCAGGACAACATCATCAGCAAATGCTAGCTCTGAAATACAGACCTGTCTCATCTTCCAGTACCCCACTGAATACTTTCTTGTTCTCTCCTTACATGCCTTGATGGCATCGTCCATGAGGAGTATGAAAAGATAAGGTGACAGGATATCGCCTTGTCTTACACCAGTGGTGGTCCTGAACTCTTCTGACTTATAGTTTGCTGTCCTCACATAATTTCTGCAAGACTTGTAGAAGCTCTGTATAGCATGAATCAGAGGTGCTGGAATGTTCTTCCTTGCCAAACAGTCCCAAAGTTCGCTCCAGGGGACCCTGTCAAACGCCTTTTCCAGATCTATGAAACAAAGATGGATCTCACTCTTGTACTCAAGGGCCTTTTCACTCAGCTGCCTGAGTGTGAAGATTAGGTCTTGAGTACTTCGGTTTGCTCGGAATCCGCACTGGGCTTCATCCAATTGTGGCTCAGCTAGGCATCGGAGTCTCTGCTCTAGGATTCTAGAGTAGATTTTACCAGGGACACTGAGAAGGGATATGCCTCTGTGGTTTCCACATTGTCGATTGTCACCCTTTTTGAAAATCGGTGTTATAATGGCAATCTCCCAATCCTTTGGTATGGCCTTGTTGCACCATGCTGCCTGTAGGACCCTTAGGAGTAATAGGTCGCCTGATGCTCCCATGTACTTAACCATTTCTGGTGTTATACCATCATGCCCTGCTGCTTTGCCCATCTTGATTTTCTCCAGTGCTGCCTTCAGTTCTTCCATCTTTATGTCATCTTCATCACCATTTGTATCCTCTTCTGTGCTAGTGGTTATCATTTCTGATGCTCTACCTTGCTCACCATCAAGGAGTTCTGAGAAATATTCTTTCCATCTTTCCATTACTTCCTTCGGGGCAGTAAGCAATTTGCCTTGCTTGTCCTTTATAAATTTAAAGGGCATTGTTTTTCCTTCCTCATGTTCTTTAGGGTCTTATAGAACAATTTCTGGTTTTCTTGCGCATCCTTTTCTAGCTTTTCTCCAAATTCTTCCCAGGACTTCTGTTTTGCTGCTAGCACCTTGTTCTTTGCTTCTGTTCTGAGTATCACATATTCTCTATATTTCTCTATTTGTCCTGCTGTGTTTTTAGCTCCTAAATATTGTTTCCATGCCATTTTCTTTAATCTTATTTTCTCTTTGACTTCCTCTGTCCACCAAGGTGTCCTCTTTCTCTTGTTCCCAAGTCGGACTTCACCACATGCTTCTGCAGCAGCTGTCTTTATGATGTCCTTGAATTTAAGCCACAGGGTTTCCAAGTCATCAGGTTGTTCTTCTGTGTTTCTCACCGCTGTAGCAATAAGCCCCTGATATCTGGTCTTAATTTCTGGCTCTTTCAGCTTGTAGGTCTTAATGCTCATTTCTTCCGTTCGTTTACTTGGTTTCTTGCGTGGTGCTGGACAGTTCCTAGGCTGAGCAACTCTTTCAGTTGTTCTTTTGATTGTAAGCAGGTAGTGATCACTTCCAATCTCTGGCCCCCTCCAGACTCTAGCATCCCGGACATATTTGAATGAGCTCCTCCTAACAATGGCATAGTCGATCACTGACTTCTCATTCTTTGTTGGTTCACACCTAGTGTATGCATGTATGCGCTTATGGGGGAACTTTGTGTTGGTAATGATCAGATTCTGCTCACTGCAGAATCTGAGGAGTCGCTTTCCATTGTCATTTAGAGTATCTTCTCCATATCTTCCGATAACTCCACCCCATCTAGCATGGTCATTTCCAACTCTGGCATTGAAATCTCCGAGCATGATAATTTCATCTAGGCAGTCATCCACTGTCCTTTGAAGCAGCTCGAAGAATTCTTCCTTGACCTCTGCTCTCTCATCCTCATTTGGCCCATACACTATGACCAGGTTGACTATGGTTTCTCCTTCTTTTAGTTTTACAACCATAATGCGCTCCGAGACAAAGTGCCATCCCTTGATACTATCTTTCTGGTTTTTGGCCACAATGCAACCCACACCCCCTTTAGCTCTTTCAGATGTGGGTACACCACTGTATAGCAGAGTGTTGCCATCGAGATCCATGACTCCTTGTCCCTTTTTCTTTGTTTCGGTAATAGCCAGGATTTCTAGTTTTGCTTTCCTCATCTCTTCCATCAGCTCCTCTTCTTTCCCATTTATACTTCTTGTGTTCCATGTTCCATAAGTCGTAGTCCGTTCCAGTTCGTCGCCTTTAGAATCAGTCCGGTTTTCTCTCTTATATTGCTTGTAATCATAGTTTAAGACAAACAGGTGATTGGCCTGTTGTGCCTTTGCATGGTGGAGGGGCTGCCTCCTTACGGCCTCCATGCAGGCTGCCCTCCTCCTTTTTCATCCGGGCCTGGTCGACGACACTCCTTCAAATGTTCTCGCCAGGTCTCGAGTTAATCCAGTCCAAATCCCGGTCGACGAAAAATCCTCAAATGCCGTCGCCCGGGTTTGATCCTGTATCACCCGGTCGCCAGAGCGGTGTTCTAACCACTACGCTAGCGCGGCTCCCCACAGAAATCAGATAGACCACATTATGATTAACGGTAGATGGAGACATGCATTACAAGATGTGAAGGTAAGAAGAGGTACGGATGTGGGAAGTGATCACCATTTAGTAGTAGCAAAACTGAAAGTGAAACTAAGAATACACAGAAAAGGTTTGACATCAGCAAATTGAAGGACAACCTTACCAGAAAAGCTTTTGTGGCTGATATAAAGAAGCGATATCAATTTGCCAAAAGTCAGGAACAGACATTGACTGATGATATAGACCAGAAATTCAACACCATTTCAACAATATATAAGGAAAGCAGCAAATCATGCTTGGGATTCCAGGAAAGGAAGAAGCAAGACTGGATAACACCAGAAACATTAAACACCATAATGATGAGAAAGGAAATGAAAAGAAAGATAACAGAAGCGAAGTCCCCCAGGTTAAAGCAACTTTATAGCGAACAGTACAGTCAGCTGGACAAGGAAGTTAAATGCCAAACCCGAGCCAACAAAAGGAATTTCATAGACAATCTTGCAAGACAGGCAGAAGAAGCAGCACTAAGAAATGAACAAAGCACAGCATACAAAATAACTCAAATCATCAGCGGAAAACGAGGTGCAAACAATATTACATTAGTAAGAGATAAGCAAGGAAATCTCATCCCGACAGCAGAGGGACAGGAAACAAGATGGGCAGAGCATTTCAGAGAAACTCTGAACAAGGAACCACCAGAGACACAATTGAATGTTCCTGAGGCTGAAAATGATCTAGATGTTAATACAGACATTCCACAAAAAGAAGAAATCATCACAGCAATAAAAAGGTTAAAGAATGGAAAAGCTCCTGGCCATGATAACTTACATACATAGCTATTTGAGACAGACCCTGAGCTAGCAGCAGAACTATTAGAACCACTATTTGCACAAGTCTGGAAAACAGGGACAACACCAACGGAGTGGAACAAAGGAATAATTGTCAAATTGCCCAAGATGGGAGATCTTGCAGACTGCAATAATTGGAGAGGAATCACTCTTCTCTCAGTTCCCAGCAAAATACGAGGCAGGATAATTATACAGAGAATTTCAAAAGCAGTAGACCACAAACTGAGGAAAGAACAAGCAGGATTTAGAAAGAACAGAAGATGTGTAGATCATATATTTACCCTCACGAACATTATAGAGCAGTGCTCAGAATGGCAAAGACAGCTGTACATCAATTTCGTTGATTTTGAAAAGGCTTTTGACAGTACACATAGGGACAGTTTATGGAAAATACTGAGGGCTTATGGAATTCCAAGCTGCATTGTGTCAATCATAAAAAGCCTCTATGCCAACTTTACATGTAGCGTTGGGCAGAGCAACCTAACCTTTGAGGTGAAGACATCACCTTATTTCGATTTTTTTTCAAACCTATCCGAGGTGAAGACAGGAGTACGACAGGGATGCCTCTTATCAACCACTCTATTTTTTAACAGTCATAGACTGGGTGATGCGCCGGACAACAGAGGGCAGTCCAAGAGAAATAAGATGGACTACATTTTCTACATTGGAAGATCTGGAATATGCAGATGACATTGCACAACTAGCACATTCACATCAACACATCCAGGAAAAAACGGATAGACTTAATAAGTATAGCCAGCAGGTGGGCTTGAACATCAATCTAAAGAAGACAGAGGTCATGACGCTCAATGTGAGTGTTGAGAGAACATCATGTGGCAGGGCAATCCTGATAAAGTTATGTTTAGATGGATTGCTGTGCACCATGATGTTCCTCACCAAAACGCATAAAATTTGAATTAGTAGCTATGACAAAGGGGGGTATCTAGGGATGACAAAGGGAGATTGTGTCCATGCCTTACAGCGTACAGACGTGTCAGAATATGTGGCCAAGTCCACTTAAAGTGTAGCATAGTCTACTTATATGTGTATTTCATGGGTCTGGATTTGACTCAAAAGTAAGTGTATGATTCGCTGTGTAAATTTTGCCGAAATGGCTATAAATATAAAGAGAGAGGACTTCTCAAGAAATTCAAAATGGTTCCAAGGTCAGCAGCACTTATGTGGACATATGTAGAATATTACGAAGTGATGGAACAATGTAATAGGTCGAGAATGACCATAACTAGAAGGGATTAGTGGACACAGAAAATTATGTATAAGAAATACACAGGAAAACTGTTATTACAAGTATCGTCAAAGTTATCGAAATAAGAAAAGTGTGTAGAAAGGATATATATAAATACAAGAAGTCGATTTGTACTACTGAGTACCTAATAGTAAGTTCATTAGAGCATGGTATGAATGAAACAGATCATGCTAATGCATGTGCGACCTATGCATCCACTGACAATAATATTGAAACACATCATTCCAATAAGGCTGTTGCGGATTCTATAAACAATGATAGCTGTCCGGGTTGTAAACCTTTATTTGAACCTAATGGTAGAGTAATACGAGCTGTGGTCATGCATTACCCACTCTTATGTCAGTCTCTGCTACTGATAAATTGAATGTGCAACATGGGTTTGTGAATGGTCAACCCGTCTGTTATTCGGGACACCAGTTGCACAACGATTGGAGTTCGTCGTTCTCTAGTTGATGACATGGCTCTTACTGGGCGTTACGTGAAATGTATTACGTTTGGGGGCAATATAGAGTTACACCCAACAGCAACTGTATCGCTATGTACACCATTCTTATCAGGCCAGGCTGAGGTGTGCTTGTTACCTGAACCACCAGTGGATCTTGTGGTGGGAAATGTGGCTGGTGCTAGGGAATGTTCCCAGGCTAACATTGAAAAATGGACTCACCACCACCCATCAGGCGCAAAGGCTTTGGGTACATCCACACATGTCCATGATACACATATTAGTTGTACACCAGTTTCATACAATACCATTCGACATTCTCATTGCAGATCACTTCCATATAATTGGGAAAGCAATACGGGACGTACTATTATGGTCCGCAATGTTCCTTCTGGCGCCAAATGGTGGTCGCTCAGAAAATTGTTTATTTATGCGGGACATGTTTAACACGTCCATGTTGCACATGGCAATTCCTTCACTACTGTGGCATTCATTTGTTTCCGCACTACTTCTGATGCCGACAGAACTGTTAAGCTCATGCACATGTCCTCATATGCTAGCCATATACTCTATGTTCGATTACATCTTCGACATCACATTGATTAGACTAAGGCTCATTGTTTGCACACCACTCTCTGAAAATGCAATTAGTGCAAAACTCTACACCACTCACTTTATTGTTGCGTTCTTGGGTGCATTTCTTTTCTAGACTGGATGTTTTGCAACATCTCCTGATAATTTATACAATAATTCTACTTCTTTGAACTTAAACTGTCAACATTTCTTATACTTGTACTTATATCACCCTCTACTTCAAAGTTTTCATCATGAATTCATGTCTAACTTTACTTCGCTATCTGCTCCACTGTCTGCCTTAACGTGCAAGGGTGCACCATTGAAAATTAAATGGTCAGATGACTATGATTGTACACTGAACGCAGTTAATTCTACATTTTCTTTTCTTCATATCTTAACGATGCCTAATGCCAGAAAAATGACATTTTCCTCAGATACTTCAGACGCATTAAGCACGGACATCGGCGGCTGTTTAATGCAGATGTGGAACGACCGGCTTCATCCATGCATATACATCAGCCGAAAATTTAGTCCAGCAGAACAGCGATGTACAGCTGGTGAAAGGGAGTTGTGAAAGGTCAATTTCAAAACTCGCTAAATACCTCCTTGGTCGAAAATTCATGCTAGAGACTGACCATGTACCTCTCACAGCACAGATATACAATAACCCTCGACTACATAGATGGTTCCTATTGATCCAGGAATTTCATTTCAACATTAAGCCAATCAAGGGATCAAACAATTGGCTAGCTGACTTATTATCCCGAATATCTGTACATGACTGTTTATAGACCTTTTTTTAAGTCTATCCAGATGAACAAATACAATTTCCAGTCAAACGTTATTATCGAATGTACTTATATTAATAATATTTCCAATTGACTCGCCGTCACATGGACTATCAATATTAATTCGGGTCGAATAGTAACACTGTGTTTCTTCTACACACCAACCCATATATCTGAACTATCTTGACATTTTTGTTTTAAGATATTGTGTAATCTTCTGTAGAGTTCAATACTTTTAACTTTACCAAGCGTTCACCTGAGGCAAACGCTTGCGGGATGAGGGGGTAATGTTAGAAGCACATCATGGGGCAGGGCAATCCTGATAAAGTTATATTTAAATGGATTGCTGTGCACCATGATGTTCCTCACCAAAACGCATAAAATTCAAATTAGTAGCTATGACAAAGGGAGGTATCTAGGGATGATGAAGGGAGATTGTGTCCATGCCTTACAGTGTACAGACGTGTCAGAATATGTGGCCAAGTCCACTTAAAGTGTAGCATATTCTACTTATATGTGTATTTCATGGGTCTGGATTTGACTCAAAAGTAAGTGTATGATTCGCTGTGTAAATTTTGCCGAAATGGCTATAAATATAAAGAGAAAGGACTTCTCAAGAAATTCAAAATGTTCCCAAGGTCAGCAGCACCTATGTGGACATATGTAGAATATTACGAAGTGATGGAACAATTTAATAGGTCGAGAATGACCATAACTAGAAGGGATTAGTGGACACAGAAAATTATGTATAAGAAATACACAGGAACAATGTTATTACAAGTATCGTCAAAGTTAACGAAATAGGAAAAGTGTGTAGAAAGGATATATATAAATTCAAGAAGTCGATTTGTACTACTGAGTACCTAGTAGTAAGTTCAGTAGAGCATGTTGTGATTCATGACAGTTATATGTGTGGAATAAAAGAAAGTTGTTATAAACAATATCGTTGAAGAATCTATATGAGATTTTAGATTCATCATTAGTGTTCGTTATATCAAGTTGAGAGTTCTTCACAGTAATAGACACGAATACATATCAAAATACAAACGATTATATTGGAATGGCTAAGCCAGATTTAAACAGGAAAGTTGGAAAGAAACACTCAAACACGAATAGCAATTCAAAGGTAATATTTATTCATTGAGCCAATATTTGATCAAGAACGAGAAACTGAGAACAACCCTAGACATTAAAAGAAAACTGTAAATCTGGTTCTTAACAGTGAGCAACCCTGAGCCCATATCAGAGCCTTCTGTTTAACAAAGCTAAATTTGTTCACAAAATCCTGTCACACAATGCTCCAGCATATCTGTGGCCAATGTTCAATTACAATGAAAGACGCAGTCTATGCTTTAACAGATTGCAAGTGCCCAAGCCTAGGCTTGACTTACTCAAGAAAAGCTTAGCGTACTCTGCTGCTCATCTTTTGAATTGTCTTCCACATAACCTAAGAAACAACCTCAGTCCCTATTCATACAATCATAGACTTTTTGAATACTTTCTGAATTCTGATTACATGCCCCCCTAATCGGATTATCTTTTCTTATAACATCAACTGTAGGTTCTAATGATGATGTTTGTACTTTTCAACATATGTTATGTTATGCTTATAAGTAATTAATGTTAATATGAGTGTGCTATATTATTATTATTATTTTACTTTACGTTGAATTTCTAGAAATTGATATGTAACATGCTAATGTGAATAAATGTATTCAGTATGAAAGGTGAGCGAAAGGAAGGGCAGAATGTTAGACAGGCCTGTGTGCCCAATTTCAACCCTTTGAAAATAAAGTTCATTCGTTCAGTCGTTCAGTAAGGAATAAGCAACTGGAACAGACACACACCTTCACATACCTAGGATGCATAGTAACACCAGATGGCGGAGCAAGCAAAGACATCAACAACAGAATGAACAAAGCAAGAACAGCCTTTTAAAGTCTAAACAACATCTGGAAGTCCTCTCAGTACAGCACAAAATTAAGATTATATCAGAGCTGTGTGCTTTCTGTGCTTCTCTATGGTGCGGAAAGCTGGAGAGTTAAAGAGAAGGAAATGTCAATATTGTCCTCTTTTCACACAACATGCCTAAGAAAAATTCACCGAATCTTTTGGCCGAATACCATCACCAACCAAGATCTGCTTACTCAGAGCAAGCAAGAGGACATGTACATCATCATAGCTGGCAGATGCTGGAGCTGGGTTGGCCATGTCCTCAGAAGAGACCCCAATGCCATACATCCATCATAGCTGGAGCTGGTTGGCCATAATGCCATCACAAGAATAGCTATGCTATGGACCCCTGAAGCAAAACGAAAGAGAGGCCGACCAAAAACAACTTGGCGGAGGACTGTGGAGACTGAGATGCAAAGTATGAACCAGAGTTGAGGCACCGTACGAAGGATGGCCCCCGACCGAGCAAAGTGGAATCAATTTGTTGTTGCCCTACAAGATGCCACCAGGCGTGATGGCCACTGACTGCTTTGATGGTCGGCAGTTAAGGATCAAAGGAGAAGAAGAAGAGGGTATGGTGGAAAGGCGAGGGTTTGATAAGGTTCTCGTAATGCATACTGAAGATGGCAGATGAACTTTGAATAGTGTGTCATCCCAGACACTCCAGGCTTTCCCATGCTCTTTCCCCTTGTTAACAACATTACAGATGTAAGAGATTTCCATTTAAAGACATACATATACATTCACACAATTTTACACTTTTGACTTACTCTACTTGAACTCATTGGAGGTGCAAAATAATACCATACCATCAGAAAACACAACTATTATCTTGAATTCTTCTTCTTCTTTGATCCTTAGCCGCCGACCGTCAAAGCAGTCAGTGGCCATCATGCCTAGTGGCGTCTTGTAGGGCAACAACAAATTGATTCCACTTTGCTCGGTCGGCAGTGATCCTTCGTACAGTGCACCAACTCTGGTTCATTCTTTGCATCTCAGCCTCCACAGTCATCCGCCAGGTTGTTTTTGGTCGGCCTCTCTTTCGTTTTCCTTCAGAGGTCCAAAGCATAGCTGTTCTTGTGATGGCATCGGGGTCTCTTCTGAGGACATGGCCAACCCAGCTCCAGTATCTTGAATTAGCCACACTATATAACACTTATTTTATTTTGAAGACTGTACATGTGAGGTCTGCTCTAGAATGACAATAGGCACTGCAGCCAGCAATGCTGGAGTCTGCTAGCTCCTCTACAGGGAGGTTAAAAAATGACCTCGTACTTTTGTCTCACAGCTGTAATCAGACACAAGGCAAAATTAACATACTTGATGAGAGGTCACATCAAGTGGGTCTGAAAATACACAGGGAAAAGACAAAGATAATGAGAATAAATGCAAGAAATGATAACAATACAGCACTTGAGGAAACACCTCAAAAAGATAAAGAATCACACAAAGGTGTTGTCAGGAATATAGACAGTGCTGTCAAAATAAGAATACAAAAGGCAGCGAGACCTTTCACTGCACAGGGAAATATATGAGAATCAAAGAGATATCAAGTCCAACACAAAGATAAGAATCTTCAACTCAAATGTCAAGTCAATTGTAAAACCCTGAAACACTCTTCCATAAATAGATGCTTGTGTAAAACAGAAGGATTAAAATGAAATGACACAATCACCAATGTGGATCTGACGGAAAGAACCAGACAAGTGCCAGTGGAGCAAGAGATGAGAAGAAGATGCTGGTGATGAATAGACCACACTTTAAGGGAACCTATCGCTAATAATGCAAGATCACAGTACTTATTCTAGAATCTACAGGGTAAGAGAGAGATGAAGATCAAGTGGAGAAGAGAATTGGAGACAGACAAGAAAATAATGAAGAAGACATGGAAAGACTTAGAGCTTAGGGCACAGGACAGAGAAAGACTTGGCTTAAGTTTGTTGATGGCCTATGCTTCTTGGGAAGCTGAAGGTTACTGACTGACTGATTGTACCCTAAAACATTAACTACTAACCAGTGCACCAGAAGGGTCAATACTTTGGATCTTGGCATTTCCCTGAGTGCTGAGTACAGGAGCTGCATAAAGTTGGCCTTGTCTGGGAGCTAGGTCAGCCACAAACTTCACCTCTCCTGTAGTCTGAAAGTTTCACACAGTCGCTGGATTTAGTAATGACAATCAGCATGAAACTTTATAACAATCAGATGTAAAGTTCAAGGTCATGTCACAAGTAAAAAAATGTAATCACAGACAAAAATTATGAACAACTGTTATAAACTATGCAAAACTGGATAAATTAACATGTTGTGAAACATAAATGAAGGGATTACAGAGTTCATGGAGCATATAAACAAAGAAAGCCGATGGCACTATTTTACCACACTGATCATTGCATTAAAGAACAATGGATAATCAAGAGCTGTTGAAAAAAAACATATGAGAAGAAAATTCTAACTAAAATATCTTACTAGTTTTAAGAAGCATGTTACCAACTGGCACTCATAATTAGTAAACTTCCTCCCAAGCAAAAAAGTGGGTTTGGCCCAAACAAAAATGGCCATACAAGTATGTTTTTATTGTTTTTGTTTGGAAATAATTTTTTTAAATGTTCATATTCATAAATAACAAAAGCCCATAATGGATGGCTATACTTTAAGAAAATAGCGTTTTTGAGTTGTCAAAATTAGAAAATAGCCCTAGACAGGATCAAGAGATACGAAAGCCAGTATACTGTTGATTGGGCCAAATGGGTCTAGCGGGAAGTACAGAATACTGGCTCTTGGGGGTTAAACAGTTAAATTATTTGCTTTAGCCTTTATCACTTTACCAAATTGAATGATGTTAATTTCATCACAGGCTTAGTGGCTGGGTAAACTGTTGGATCATCTGTTCCATAGTCTTGAGTTCCAGTCATCACAGGTCTAACTAGGTCAAGGCCACCACTTGCATAACGTGTGGTACACTTATTCTGGCACACACCCAGGACAAACTGTAATATAAATGCATATAGTTATATGAGAAGCCTTTAAGAACAAACAGAGTTATTTAAAGTTCATATGGGCTTAAAATGTGGTACACTTACTCTGGCACACACCCTGGACAAACTGTAATATAAATGCATATAGTCATATGAGAAAGCCTTTAAGAACAAACACAGTTATTTAAAGTTCATATGGGCTTAAAATGTGGTACACTTATTCTGGTACACACCCAGGACAAACTGTAATGTAAATACATATAGTCATTTGAGGAAGCCTTTAAGAACAAACATAGTTATTTAAAGTTCATGTGGGCTTAAATATCAC
Organism: Oreohelix idahoensis; assembly: GCA_024509875.1. Lineage (NCBI taxonomy): Eukaryota > Metazoa > Mollusca > Gastropoda > Stylommatophora > Oreohelicidae > Oreohelix > Oreohelix idahoensis. Next base: position 11,001 of record JAMPIV010018687.1, on the reverse strand, counting down.
TTTCTTTTGGACTTAACAGCACTGATTTTTATGCACACAATAAAAAACCCCTTCATCTTTACATCTGTTACAGTATAATGTAGTCCAGTATGACTCATATTTTCATGCCAACCACTAGCACATGCCATCTTTATCTTCTTCATTCCCCCTCAGACGTCAACTTGAATTTGTTCAAAGAAAGCAGTGGTCAGTTTGAGGCTGTTGATATATGCATAGATTTTTTCCAGGAATGGCACTGGTGTTGGCCATATGCTCTTTCTCTTTTCCTCATATATTGGGCACCTTTGAAGTAGATTTCAGCAGCCATTTTATCAGTGCTACAGTTACACTCATCAGAAGTTTCTATCTTTAACTTGTTGAATAGGTGGTATCCAAATCTGTTGTGAAATGTGTGAAGTCTGAAGATTATGACTTGATGACTTGTTCGCTTCTGTTGAGCTAGTAATAAGCATCATTGGGGAGGGGGGGGGGGGGGGGGGGGCTTCTCTGCTTCCCACTTGTTCCTGTATCTACTCTTGATAAAACTCTTGGCCTCTTCATAAATTATGCTTGTGTCAAGTTGACATATCGTTCCCCCTTCCTGTGTCAATCTGTCAGCCGCTTCATTTCTGAAGATGTTGCAGTGAGAAGGGATCCACTGTATCACAACTCTTTTGAATTGATGACACAGTTTGTGAAGTGTTACTCTTAGGTCATCCAGGTCGGCATTATTTTGATTCTTCAGTGTTGCAATTACTGACAATGCATCTGTGAAAATAGCTACTTGTTTCCCTGAGCTGTCATTTTTTAATGCAGTTTTTAAAGTTTCTGCCTCTGCTCTGAAGTTACTTGAGAATTTTCCTGTTGCGACTGACAGCTTTTTTTGTGTGCCATTGCTTAAGCTCAGAAAGACTCCTCCACCCCCATATTCTGTTGCATTTGTTGATGATCCAGGTGTTTCTTGGGTAATTTTTCTCTATGTATTTTGTAGTAATGATTCTTCTTTCGGTTTCATTCTGGCTGTTCTTTCTCTCAATACCTGGAATGTTTTCTATCATTTCAGGGAAGTGCTGTTGTTTCCATGCTGGTAGCTTTTGTGCAGTGTAGATGGGCTTAGCTGTTGATATTGCATTGATGAGGTCAGCTTTGTTTTGACAGTTTCTATAAAGTTCTTCACTTCCGTCTTCCCCTTCCAAGTCCATTTATTCTGTGGTACATTATGTGATCTATAAATCCAGAGTCAGAGTCCCCAAGGCAGTCTAATGTTCATTCAACATTATTCTGGCAACTCCTGTGACATGGCTGGTACCAAACTGTATCAGCTACTGCAATTCCTTTGGATCTACTGGCTATGTGGAGAGGGGGAACATGCTGCATGGGCAACAGCTTGATCTCCATATAACTGTGCCCAAGCTCGCGCCATGGAAAGGACACTCGAGCTTCACTATTTAGGTGTCCGCTCAACACAGAAATAGTCAAAAGAACAGTTGGGCGATCGCAGCTGAGGTTCAAAGAGGTGTGCAAGAGAGACATGCGGGCACTGGACATAAATCCAGCAACTTGGGAGGATGAAGCTGCCAATCACACCAAGTAGTGATACTATCTATGGCACCACCTCAAATCAGTTTGGGTGAAAAGAAGCTCACACAGCAAGCAGAAGAGAAGAGAAAACATCGAAAAGAACACCAGGAAAATAAGCAGCTGAGGGCTGTCACCTCAGGGGAGCATTTCCATAGTCAGTTATGACTAAAGGGGCTATTATTATTATGTGTGGTTTATCAGCTGCCTGAATTTCTTGGCTTGTTGCTGGGCTCTGCTATCTCTTCTGTCCTCCATTGGCTGGAGGCGTGTAATCTTTTCCAGCTCTTCAATGGGTGTTGACTTAATGCCCCTCCATTATGATTCTCATTGCTTGGTTTTGGATTCTGTTTATTTTATCAAAATTGTGTACATGCCATCAAACTCTTTGTTACACATAGCTTTTATTGTTGAAGGTTAATTCTGTGTATTGTCAGGTTCTGCAGTTATTTAGAAAAATGACACTTTACTGAAGTTCCACCCGTTAACTGGCTTACAGGTAATCTTGCTGTTAAATCCTTTCATCTATTCTAATTTCTGCATAATTACCGGTAATTAATTACCAAGGAAAACAAGTGTAAAATATTTGATGGTTGTCTTAATACTTTTACACTATTATTTATTTATTCTGCACTTTGCATTATAGTAAGAATGAGATTTTCTATGGAACATTTAGAAATACTGCATAAATCTCCACCTATAAACTGCTTTTTTTGTGTTTTTTGTGTGTGTTTTTTGTTTTGTTTTGAAATTTGTTTTTTTTTTAATTTATATAATTTACTGTTGTTGTGTCACACCATGACAGGTGAGATAAAACTACTATTTTAGAATAATAAACAAAAGCACACACACACACAATTTGGTTATCTTGGTTTCCTCTATTTATTTTGACTGGACAGGAGATCTCTATTTATTTTGACTGGACAGGAGATATGATTCCACTTTTGGATATCAGCTATTGAACATATTATTTGGACTTGAAAACACTAAATATCCTAATCATAACCTATCAGTGGGTGAACGAGTAATTTTTCATAATCAAATCAAATAAAACATCTATAATTTGCTGTACTAGGCTGTATACAATTTTACAAATGATATGAGCTGTTATGTATGTAGGAATAAAACATGATAATATTTAAAACCAGATGCAGTGAGTAATTTCCTTGGAATAAAAAACAGAATACAACAAAAAAGAGTCCCCATGAAATTTGAAAAAAAAACAATTTTTTTTCTGAGCATAACAAGTATCCAGATCACCTGTTCTAGCCTCAGCTTTCATAAAAAAAATTTATGTTGAGATCGTTATGAATACAAGGACAAAAGAAGTACTGATGTTTTACCAACCTTATAGAACTGTCCTACAGCCAGTGATTTACGATAGGTTGGACTGGCCAAAGTAGGTCCAGTATTTGGAACAATCTCCCCTGACAGAATATTCAGAGCACCTACAAAACAAAGATTGAATGAGAAGTTGTTTGAAGCAAAGACAGAGGCAGCATATAAAGAATGTTTTTTAAATTTCAAATATGATAATACTATATATAATGCAGGAAAAAGGGACGAAAAATAATTCTGTGCAATGTAAAGAAACTTTCTTCATCATCTAGTGTATACCAGGTGGAGTAGGTGATCATGTGTCTTCACCACCACCTATCTCTGGAGTTTCCTGTAAGTTCTGTAGGTAATTACTTTTCAATGCCATGCTGCTAATCCATCTAATATTTTCTGACATCATCTTTCTCTGTAACTTCTTTCCTGAATTATTCACATTTTTAAAAGTCATGACAGTGTTTACATTTTACTCTTCTTAGAAATGTTTTATACATTTTGATTTTTCTCTCCTTACATTTGCAATGATTTGTTTTTTTTCCCCCAATCTTCCCTGAGACCTTCTTACTAGATTTCTTAGCCATGAAGTAGCAACTGTTCATAACTGTCATTTACATCAATTTTTTTTTTTTATGAGAAGATTAATTATGGCTTAATTATTTAACTGAAACAGTTTCACTACGTTTGATTTATTGTAACAACTAATAACTAATGCCTGACCAGAAATCAGCGTTTGGCCATATTTGTCTGGCTTTTCATGCCAGTAGAAGAAGAAAAAGAAGAATTAGACATTAAATAATGACATTATAAATTCACTACATAAACCCATGTTAAATGTCAAAATGAATGTGGGTGTTCACAGATGATCTGAAAAAAAGAAATTTTCCTGTTTTATAAGAAGTTGGCAACATTCAGGAGTAGATTGTCTCATGAGCAGAGGTGACACATCTGTGTCAGTCACAAACAAAAGTGCTGCTGAAACAAACAAACAAAAAGACACACATGCACACATATACAAATAAATACAAAAACAGAAAAGCCACAACAAAGCACTTACATCTCAAAGTACCCAATCAAAACTTACACTGAGAACACATGAAACAAGCATGGAACAGAATAAAGTTACTGCTACAGAAGGCCTTTTTGTTTTTCATACTGTGAAACATTAAAATAGTTTCAAGTCAATGGACTTTACTTCAAAACACTTTCCATGATTAAGAAATTGTTAACCAGAGCCAAAACAACTGCTATTGTCATTTCTGTGACTTTAAAGCACTTGATTGATACATTTCTGAAACAATGGAAGTAAACAGCACTGCTTATTATATACTTGACGTGAACAAACATGGCTTTCACAAAATGTTTCAAGCAATAATTCAGAATTTTGACTGAAAAGTTGATGGTTACCAGACGAATTACTTAAGAATAGAGTAAATAAGGCAGAACAAGCCATTTCAAAATATCTATCTGTCACCCTCATAAAACATGATTTCCTCAGAGAAATATGTTGCATTTACTTGAGGTAATTGTAACAAACAGCTATGTGGAACTGAGCATAATGCAGAGGGTAACAATGTGTTTATATGTGTATTTAAAAAGCAATGTTAAAGAAGATTTTTATCATCACAAATATATCAATAGACACAAAATCAAGGTTATTTGATGAGCGTATTGTGTGATATGTAAACATGTAAGTTTCACTGTCATTTAAAAAAAACAATTATGCTCTACTTTTTGTACTACTTTTTCCATTATTGTACCCTCCATTATCCTCCTTTCATTGTGAAAAATTGAATATTTTGTCCTCCTTTTTGCTTTGAGTGAAATGGTAACACTATGACTGAAGGCAAAAGTTGAAATGGCGACGTCAGCTTTGTCTGGCAAGATAAGCTTTCTTACCAACACAATATGTGACAGGTATTGAGGAAAAGAGTTATACAAAGCACAAAAGAGCCTGTATTTCAAATGCATGAGATCTAGAGTATATACAAAAAGATAAAGAAAATTTAAGGTAGCAGAGATGTTGATCCTGAGGCAGATACAACAAATACCTTGGACAGCTAGAAAAACCAAAGAAGTACAAACAGAAACAGAAGAAAGCCAATGAGCTAATCAACTTAATAAAACACAATCAATAAAAGTTTCTTGGAAGAGAAAAACTAGAGAATACAGGTAATTTCTATGCAAAGAAGAAGAAGAGCTAGACACAGTGACTACATAACATGGGAAGAAAATAAAAATGTAGCTGAACATTCTACACCCAAAGGAAATGGTGAAAAAATATCGCCATTGCAAAACTAGTATGGTAATTGATAATAACGTTTCTAAGAAGGTGCCTGAACTCTGTTTCTGAGAACCATGCAAAAATATATTCTTTTTACTCACTTTGAAGTACAGATGAGTCACCCAGGCTTTTGTTTGTCAAGAAAGCTTCAGTTTGTACTGCATGTACCTGGCCCCATAGAAAGAAATTAGAAGTAGGTCACAAGGAATGTAAGATGCTTCACAATACATTTAACATTTCAAACAATATTTGATGGTGCTTTCATTAAGTAAGGGCACCTCCATGTAAGGCCCAATCCCAGTTCACCTGAAGGTAATCAGAACCGTTCTAGTAGTGCCCCTTGAATTCAGTTACAACAAGAGTATTCATGATGATCATCATCATCCTTAATGCAGCCTATCGAACATGGAGCAGCCACACATGCAGTTGTGGTCCTTTGCTGATGACCTGCACCAAAGCATTCATGTGCTCTTGCAGAAGTGGTTTCTATAGCAATTGTGTTTTACATGATGAAGTTGCTGGTCCCATATTAAATCTTGTATTAGACTACTCATATGACAAGTACCTGAAGGTACAGTAGGCTATTCTTTCTTTGACCTTTAGCAGCTACATGGGGACCAATCAATGATCACGGCTATAAATAACCAGTCTGATTAATTCAGACAGTGAAATAAAAAATATGGTTAGAGTATCAGAAAACGTGCATGTGCCCTCACAGAGCTCTTAGAATCTCACAGGAAAAGAGATGAATAGCAAATCCTGGATAAACATGGATAGGAACTACCAAGAGAAAGCAAACAAAACTGGGAAAGACCTAGAAAGAATTTGTGTACATCATGTGGTGTTCAGGAGTTTCTGAGTAGGTGAAGAAAGAATAAATCCACTGCTCCCTTAGGCGTGTTGCATGAGTTAGTTATGCTGTGGGCTTCCAACCTGATACCTCATTATGTAAAGTATACTTCAGGCCTATGTCCTTTTATCTCAACACCAAAAAAACCGAAATATTCTGAAAATCATAAATTTCTTGGGCAACTTTGAGCTACTTTTAAAAAAAAATCACAATTGGTCAACTTTGGGCATTTTTGAACACAATTAGGGCGACTTTGGGTGATTCTTTAACCCACTTAGGGTGACTTTGGGCATTTTTGATGATTCTTGGTGGCTTTGGGCTAATTTGTGAAAGCAATTTGGGCGGCAACTTTCCCTGAGGATTTTGGATAAAGAGAAATGGACTAAACTACAGAAGCTTCGATGGCAAGATTATATATATATACTGAAGCACATTAAAAACGCACCACTATTATATATACTGATGCCGAGAAGCTGGCAAAAAAAAGTGTGGGAATGGATTTTCCCCGTGTTTGCCATGAAGTAGAGAGCGAATGGCTGCTGGAATGGAAAGTGCAAGATTCAACCCATGGGTGTGTGTACAGACTACATGAAAACGATGAAAGTTACACGTGCAACACGATTCTCAACAGCTATGACCCTGAAAATGTGTACGCGTTGTGGCAGTATACTCGGTATAAAAAGGCCATTGAGACAAAACACCCAGTACATGTGCTTGAAATGCCACGGCTATCTGAAAACGACCGCCAACGAGCCATTGGTATGTTGGAGACCGGAATGAGTTCTCGGGCCATTGCCAGAAGAATGAATTGCCACCACAGCACTATTGTACGTCTCAATGAACGTTACGGAACCACTGGCAGTGCCCGGGATAGACTTCGGAGTGGCCAACCACGAGTTACTACCCCTGCGCAAGATCGTCATATTGTGCTGAGTCACCTAAGGAATTGACTCTCCCGGCAAGTCAAACAGCAAGAGCAATAGTGGGTAGACATGGGCAAGTCTCTCAAATGACAGTCATACGACGACTCAAAGATACAGGCCTTACTGCAAGACGACCTTATGTTAGGCCAAACTTGACTCACAGACATCGTTAGCAGGGCCTGCAATGGGTAGAGCAACATATCAGATGGACTAGACTGCAGTGGAATGCTGTCCTATTCACAGACGAGAACAGATTCAATATATCCTTTGCAGATGGACGTATGCGGATTTAGCGACGGTGTGAAGAGCGCTTTGCAGATTGCTGTGTCAACCGATTTTGAGGTGGCAGTATTCACATTTGGGGAGGATTCAGTTTTCACCATCGCTTGCCTCTTCACGTCTTCCGTGGAAATGTTAATGCTGTGACATATCGAGATGAGGTTCTGGATGCACTGGTTGCTCCTGCGTTCACAATTTATCCAGACTTGCAGCTTCTCCAGCAAGATAACGCACGTGCATTTTTTTGTATTTTTGGTTTTCTCCCTTGCCTGCACAGAATGCAATGAATTTCATAACAATCAAATGTACAAATTAATGACCAGCATGGATTCATAGGAAAATGAATAAAGATTCCAAATATGTAAACTTGTACACACTTATATTTACATTTCACACTCCGTTCCTGGATTATACAGGTGGTGCGTTTTTAATGTGCTTCAGTATATACCAGGGGCTTGACATAAGTCTTGGGCCTGACCATGAAGGACATGTCACAGAGAGCTGAAATTTTGTATAGTGTTTATTCCTTTTCAATATAGCCACCGTCTGAATTGACACACTTCTGCCATCTCTGCTTGACCTTGAAAAGACCTTGGGAGTAAAACACCCTATTTTTCAAACTAAACCAGCCATCACATGCCAGTATAACCTCTTCATCACTGTCAAAATGATTTCCTTTTAGCTGTTTTTTAAGATTTGGGAATAGAAAAAAGTCTGATGGAGCCAAATCTGGTGAATATGGTGGGTGTGGTAGAATTTCAATATTCAAATCGTTGGCTGCTAGCTGCACAAGCCGTGCTTTGTGAGAGGGCGCTTTGTCTTGCAGCAAAGGAAGATTTTGAGTGCGCGTTATCCCTCGTTTCCTGGTCACAACTTTCCTGTTGTATAAAATTCTGTTCTTTCATTCAGTTTTACTCTACTAGCTATCTCCACAATTGTCATTTTTCGATCCTGGTCAATGATTTTCTTCACTCTTGTTGCATTTTCATCATTGCACTCTGAGGCTGGTCTACCAGATCTTGGCAGATCAGCAACATTTGAGCGGCCGCACTTAAACTGTTGACACCAGTTTTTTACCGAAGTATATGAAGGACAAGAATCACGAAACACTGGTTCCATCTACCTGTGTATTTCTGTAGGTGTTTTTCCCTGAAACATCAGAAATTTTATCACAGCTCTGGCCTCCTTCTTTTCCATTGGTTTGTCAAATCTTTGGAGCAGCAGATCCGGTCAATAGGGTACATTGCGCCGTGCACCGTAGTGGGAAAACCCATTGAAGAAACAAACGCGTACTTCACACATTCAGTACAAATATGATGAGCTTTAAATGTGCCAAGTTTCATCTTCCTCCTGTGACTCCTTCATGGTCAGGACCAAGACTTATGTCAAGCCCCTTGTATATATATATATATATATATATATATATATATATATATATATATATATATATATATATATATATATATATATATTGCTTTGGTGCTGACTTCCTACTAGTGGGCCATCTGTACTGTGGCTCCAAAGAAGCACAAAAAGAGGATGCATGATAAAATGGCTGGACTTTACAAGACAGGTCTAAATGAGGGTATTTTTCAGTCCCTTTGCTCTAAAAGGCATGTCTTAAAAGACAACTAAGACAAGTTGGGCACTTGGCTGGATCCCTAATCACGTAAAGCTAATAGCTAAAGGATCCACAGCTACTAGAGTATGGTGATTGTGAGGCAAGCTTCCCACAATCAGACCAGCTGTATTGTTAGGGAGTGAAAAAAATATGATGACGAATTGCTTGAAAAGAAAATGAAAGACAATAAAAGAAAAATAATAATGAGGTTAATGTTATGTGATAAATGTATAAGCATTTTCTCTCAGTCCCAACAACACATCTTTCACATGGTTACATGATACAACAGAAAAAATTACAAGGTCTGTGCATCTCTCTTCTACAAATATATTACATTTTGGGATTATTTCGTTTCGTAACACAACCATTATTTCAGCCTTCTTGCTGTTAAATTCTAAACCTTTGGTTGTACTATTGGTAATAATAGAGGAACTAGAGGTCAGTTTTGTTGTCTGCCATTAAAACTGTGTTGTTTGATAACTGATGTTATGTCCTCCCACTGTTACTCTTCTCACATCATCAATACCTATCATGATGTTTTCACTATTCAAAGAGAAAAGGTTAGATAATAACACACAAACGTTTTGTACTTCTCAGTTTATTTACTTTTTATTTTCTCCTATTTCATTGTCTAATATTACTGTTGCACTCTGTTCCTAGTACTCCATTAACTTTCAAGCTGTAATACAAACAACCACATACAATTCATTTTGACAATGATCATCAAAATCCATAACAACAGTGCTTTTAGTGTAACAACATTATTAGCGTAACAAAACAACCATGTTGTTGTTGTTGTTGTTTAACTAGGGCTTCTGAGCTTCTTGCTCTTCTGTAGCCAATACCAAGTTGATGACTCCTTAGTATTATGTTCGCTGTAGGTCTAAGCTTTTCTTGAGGCTTTTCTACCATTCCGAAGCATGTTGAGTTGAAGTCATAAGCTCCAGTTTCTCCAGCTTGGCTTGCACTTAAAAAAATGATCCCATCTGGTTCCAAGCCAGGAGTAAGAAGAATGTTGCATACTGTGCATACCCGCCATCCTAGGGGGCTCTCTAAATATGCAGAACTAAAATACTGTGCTCTGATTCTCGGCACTCCCAAGGAATTGTCACGTCCTGCACAGAGCCACTTCTCAGCATCCCTTGCCTATCATGGGTCAACAGTGAGATCCTCCTGCATGCAGCCAACCATGTAAAAGCCAGAGTTACATCTGGGGCTCTAGTGACTCCTCTAGGCATGGTGTTCAATGCTGGGTTCTCAACATTTTTCACCACAGAGGGAATCCCTGGAAGTGAGTGGATGATTTCCACAGTCAATGAGTGTGTTCTTAACCTCACAAACAGAGGCTCAATTCCACATCTGTATTATTTAGCAGTGTACGTATTTGGTGGTCATATAAGGATGACTCCAGATATGCCTCCATGCATATACAGCCATGAGAAACACATATCAATGAAACAATTACAAAACATCTAATGCAGCAACATAGCCATTGGAACAAGAATCCACCTAAATGTAGTTTCAAACACATACACACACAAATTGTAACCAGAAATAGAACACTAACCAGTTGGCCATTAATGCCCTGTATGACAATGGTGGGCTTGGACTTGACCAGATAATTGTTGTTTGTATCCACTTGAAAGTTAAAACCAGAAGTGACATGAGCATGACACAGCTGAAAGTGAAAATGGTTTTTCAGTAGTCTTATATAAATAACTATTATAAATACAGAAGAAAATTACAACATAAGTTTAAAGATATATATATTATATTGTGCCACTTTTTGCCATTATCTTCATCTTCTTTCAGTACTTTGCTAGCAGCCATAAGTGACCATATCTCTCCAAAACCCCATTAATTCTGCCTGTGTCTCCAATTTTGTCTATATTGTTGCCAAGATATATGGATGTTTGCATCCTGTAGGAATGTTTCTTCAAGTGCAATCTTGTTACCATTTCCTGCATTTATTCTGATTATCTTTGTCCTTTCCCTGTGTATTTTGAGACCCACTTGTTGTGACTTCTCCTCAAGCATTTAAATTTTGTCTTACATCTGGTTAAGTTATGGAACAGAGGAGCAACGCTGTTGGCAAAATCTAGATTGTCAAGCTGTTTAGTCAAAGTCCACTGGATTCCAATTCTGTTGACTATGT